>JASPKZ010004345.1:0-26057 GCA_030220185.1 Diploptera punctata | reverse complement strand
AAGGCCATCTCAATGTCAGAAATATGCTAGTGTGATCCTCCTGGGTTGAACCAGTAGTGTACGATCGATCAATAGTCTCGTCAAATGGTTGGGGGGGAGGGTACTGTGTGCATTCCGGAATCCCAAATGATTAATCTGGTAATCAATTTCGATTCTGAAATTCAGAATGAATGAGCCCAAAATTAGTTCTTTCGAAAAGTTTTCCTAGAACTGGCAAGAGACTTATGGTCGTAGGTTGTAGATTTAGAAGGTTCCTTACCAGCTTTTGGAGCACCAATGATTTGCCACTTTCAATGCGGTAGGGAGGTAATTAAGTTTGATACAAAAACGAAAATGGTAAGACGTTGATCAGGTATTCGAGGTAAGTGCTTTGATTGCTAGCTTTGGTATCTTATCAGCGGCCTGGGGCTCAGGTGCTTCTTTTAGCGATTGGAGGTGGAATTTAGGTCTTTAAGTGAAGGCCGGGGTAGATGGGAGAACTGTAGGAGTGAAAGGAATGTATGGCTACCCATGTAGGTGCCATTAGCTTCATGAATGGTGTGGTGAGCTCAGGGACGGAATCGGTCTTCGCGATTGAGAGCAATGAGGGGGCTTATCATAGGGATGATAGACCAACGTTCCATTATCATTTAACGCATGGGGTGCTCTATTAAATTTTGATCTTTTGATTAATCTCCCATGGGGGAGTATTTCGTGATAGTTGGCAATCGTGTTACTTTTCCCGAAGGTGTATTCAGTAAAGCATTTACATACGATTGTATTGTTGTTTGTGTTCGGGTTCACATAGCGTTTGTAAGTTTTTTGAAGTGGCCGCTGCGCTCATGATAGGTATTAGAAGTGTGTCTGTGTGAGCGCCCGTGTTCGATTTGTTTTCGTTGAGTGTTGTTTGTGTGTGTAATGCAGTGTTTACAGTAGCTTGAAAGTTGTGTATAGAACGTTCCAAAAAAACTCTTCAGTGGATTCAACCTGCAATTTAGTGTCTATCCATTGAGAGAGGAGGTTCGAGTATTGCTGTCCAGTTTTGTTTCCGAGGTGTACGTTCTGAAGGGCGGAGTGAGAGTGTTAGATTTGTTGTGATTGTAAATAGTATTTGGTACATGGTCTGATTCCAGATCATGTTCTAATGTGTCAATATTTGTAAATATGACTGTGTTTTTAGATATGGCTATATCAAGGATGTCTGAGCCACCAAGGCTTGCGGTGTTTCCTGAAAGTGGACGTGTTCAGTAGGGTGCTTGAAATTTCAATATTATGTTGTTGACAATATGCCTGTAGGACCAGGCCAGAAGAATTTGGTACTCGGCAATTCCAGAATAGATGTTTAGCTTTAAAAGCCTCTCCCGCCAGAAGGAATCTGGGAGAGAGAGAGAACGAAGTTAGGGATATTTAGATCGTGCCCGAGTTGTAAGTGGACGTATCGGGTGATTTATAAATGGATGCTATCTAGAGAGGTCTTGATTTGGTGAATGAAATAGATATGAGTTTATACCAGTGGCTTCAATGGAATTGAACGCCCTGGATCTGTATGGAAACGATTTGTCCAATGGTTTTCTTGATACAGATGGCTGAACCACTCATTGGGCCAGTGATTCTATCTGTGCGGGTATGTGTGGTAGTTAGCGAAACGCAAGCGATGGTTAGGCTTATTAAGTGCGTTTCGTTGAGCCAATAAGATGTATATGTTGTTTTGGTGTAGTTACAATCTCCAGTTCCTGGACCTGTTTGCCAACTCCATTGGCATTAAAAGCCATGGCATTGAGAATGATACCTTGTGTAAACTTGTTACGCATTTTGGAAGAACATATTCATCAGTTGAGACATGAACATAAATCTCTCCATTGGGCTGTTTAATTTAGCCATGAGAGGGCTGGATGTCTTGAACCAGATCATTAAGTGAGGTTGGTGTTACAGAATTGACGTTAGGAGTGCACTGGATGGAAGCAATGCGATCTTGTGCTGGTTGGTTTCTATTGATCCTTGGAGCTGTTGCTCTACTGCAAGAAATGCCAGGAGACGTTAATTTCGATGTGAAAGTCCGCGGTGCAGGCGTTGCTTTCGGTAATTTAGGCTCGCGTGATTTTAGGAAAGCTTCATTTGCTTGAATGTACTTTGGACACTTTTTGTAGGATGCAGGGTGCCCTCTTTCTCCACAGTTTGCGCACTTCAACAGAGAAGTGTCAGTTTGAGCTTCTACTCGAACTGTACACTTCAGATGGCTGTGAGGTTGGGCACAGATAACGCAACGTGGTGAAAGTTTGCAACCTGCGAAAGTATGGTTGAAGCGCTGACATCGAAAGCATTGCTGCGATCCAGCGCGTGGTCGACATGCCTCTATGGAGACCATGACAAATAAGAGTTTCTTAAGTCGTAGATTGTTTTAGCTTTATCTGTATTTTCCAACTCTATAAGATAAAGTGGTAAGTTTATGATTTTGTCGTCTTTTTTTGATTTGCTTGACTGAGCGGACTGGGTACTCTAGCTCGATCAATTCAGCCTTTATTTCTTCAACGTCAATGTTATTTGGGAGACGTTTTAACATTACTTTAAGGGGGAGGTCCTTTTGGTTTTGAATGTATAGTATTGTTTATGCATAGAGTCAAAGAAAGCTTTAATAGTTTGGAAAACATGTATGGTTTGGGGATAGTACCTCAGTCCTTCATGAGTATTTATTATTTTGGGATCTTTTTTAAGTACTGTTCTGAGTTGCCTGTTCATCTTGAAAAGATCACCATGGCCCAGCACCGTTATGGGTGGGGGACGTGAGTCTTTTATGGGAATAGCTGAAAGCTGACTTGAATTTACTGTTTGCTGTGAACTAGTGCTGGGTGGCGATTCAGTTTGCATGGTCTCCATATGATCTGGTTCACTAATGGGACCATTCGCACTTTCCTTCTGCATTTTCGTCGTTGTTACAGTCAGCCAGTATAGAGAATAAGTTAGATGTTTCAAAAATAGTAGGATTATTACTATGCTTTATGGTTTTAGGATTTTTTCGCAGTATGATTACTTTTCTCATTGTCATTATTTTTTCTCTTACTGCCAGTTTCTTTCAAATTAGGTTTGGGTTTATCTTTGTCTTTTTTTTTCTGTCACATTAGGAGTGTTTTGAGGATTGTCATTTATCAGCTGATTTCGTTGTTGAGAACTTTGAATGATTGGAGGGAAGTCCTCCTTAGCTGTAATAAAACAAGCTGTTTGCAATTCAATTATTGTGTTTTTGACTGTTTGATGTAGTAACTGTATGTATTGGGAAGTATCTTTTATTTAATTCTTTTTGAGTGTATCAAGTTTTTGGAGTGATCCCATGGTTATATCATGTGCAATTTGAGTATTGCCGAAATCTTTGAATCATGCGAGAAAGTTCATATTGAGCAAAAGAGCACCTCTGATCTCATTGGCAAGCTTGATGTCAATATCGGTCAGTTCGCGCTGGTTTTGCTCAATATAAGCATCAAATCTTATTACAGATTCTTCCCAATACACAGTAGGAAGTGCGGATGGTTGATCCGTTTCCATATCGCTCATATTACATTCGGCCATCGTGCTTGGCAAGCCAAGACTTAGTTCTTTTGCCGAATTTACACTGCCTAGTATGTAAGGTTGTTGTACCTACTTTATTTAAACTATACATAACACCATAAACACTTTACACACAAAAAACACTTACACTAGGAAAGCCACTTAACCTACCTTTGATTTGAACACAAAAAAACATTGAAAAGCTTACATTTTTATCTAAGAATTTATAACAATCGGAGCACACTGAGACGGAAAAATTGCACTTTTGAAGGCACTTTCATGATGTTGAAGTTGTTTTGTTAGAAGTCCGCTTTTTATTGCAGGGGCTTTATACACAATTCAGCGTAGCACAATGAATCATAAGACGTACACCCATCCAAGGTTTAGTTCTTATGTAATTAAACACCTTCTGTTTTCAGTGTGGTCCGTTTCCGAAGCCGTACTCCCATATAAGGTTTAGTTCTTATGTAGTTAAACACATTGATGATTCGATTCGCGGATTCGATGGCCAGCAGTGGAAGAGGAAGGAGCTCCTGATCGTCTAGAAGCACTCCAGCATACCGGCAAGCGAAGCCTCAACGGACGGCATCCGGGAACGACTCCCTCGCACTCAATCGTGCTAAGCGACAGCGTCCAGCGCCCCAAGCGGCAGCGACACGTGCTCAGGCAGCATAGCAAACTGTCCCGGCAGCATTTCTTTTTCAGCGAGGGTTCTACAACCTACCCACCCACCCTGTTAGCACCTTTACCTCAAAAGGCAATAGGCCTTATCCCGTCTGCCCCTAGCTCGGCCCCTATACCAGGGTCTTTGTCAGGGCACCTCCAACCGGTGATACCACTTCCCCAACCTCAAATAAGAACCCTCAAACAATGGGAAAGCCCAAGAAGAAGAGAACGAGCCAAAACGTTGCTCCCACTCCACCAATCGCGCAGCGAACGCGCCAGAAATCTCAAGCGGAGAAAAAACAGCCATCGTCTCCAAAACCTGCAGCATCGACTGCCAGTAAAGCCGAGTTACCGATGACAGTCGACCGGCCTCCGGAGGACTCACCGTCCAACGACGGCGGGGCCACTGGAGGTTCAGGGACTCAGGACTCGAGAGTCGACCGGCCTCCGGAGGACTCACCGTCCAACGACGGCGTGGCCACTGGAGGTTCGGGGACTCAGGACTCGCACCAATCTCAATCGAAACCCTCTCCACTGCTGATACGTCGGGAATTTACCGTCGAGTTAGCAGCTGCGAACAGGGTTTTCGCAGAAATCGAGCCGCGCGCATTCATTTGCGAACCAACGCCGCTCGGAACTAGGGTTAGGCTGACTTCAATGTCGGCCTACTACAAATACCGAGAGCTGCTGCTGCAGCGTCAAATTCTCTGCTGCGAAGGGAACAAAAAATCGCGAGCTACAGCGCGTAAATTTGTAGTCAAAGGAATCGTCTCAGGCGTGGATCCAACCGAGATCCAGGACGACCTCAAAGGTCATGGCCTCGAAGTCTTTCAGGTGTTCAACATGATCTCTGAGAGGACCAAGAGGCCTCTGCCAATCTTCATCGCAGTCCTGCGGAAGGTTCCAACGCCGCGGATATCCTTAAAATAAATCGCCTCTGCCACTATAAAGTTAAAGTGGAAGCGTACCGCCGTGCTAAGGTTCCCAAGCCTGCCGCGCGCCCCAAAATAGTAGTACAGGCAAATCCTGCTGCTGATAAACAGGCAGTCCCAGTCGAGCTTGCTCCTGCTGCCCTCCCTAATAGCTCAGGCTCAGAGGTGCCCATTGCCCTCCGACCTGAATCCCCTAGAAGGACGAAAATAGTAGCTCGGGCCACTCCTGCTGCTGATAAACAGGCAGTCCCAGTTGAGCTTGCTCCTGCTGCCTTCCCTAATAGCACAGGTTCAAAGGTGCCCCGTGCCCTTCGACCTGATCCCCCTAGAAGTAAGGATTTATTAACGAAACCAGCAGTTTTCACAGACGCTGTATATGACGGGAAAAAAGTTAATGCCAAAACTGACACAGACATCAACGGCCTCACCAACAGAGAACGTAGGCTGGGCCACAGCTAAGCCCAAAACAAAAACGGCCGTGGGCACTCAAACTGTCCCGGTTCCGTACAAATCTACAGCCCCTCAGGACGTAGTAAGAAGGCCTATCCCGGTCGACAAAAAAGTGGGAACCGATGTCACCTGCACATGTTGGCGTGAATGCCCCTACTTCAGTCATCACCCAAATAAGAATCTCTCCCACAATATTGGCTCATGCATAAATGCAATACTCTATGAGGGCCAAGCTCAGTTAGATCTACATATTGATTTAACTTGGGATGGAGATTCTATAATTGACAGTGAAGTCTACTCCTTCTAGGGACTCCCATTGGCGCAAAAGCGACTACAATAGGTGAATTACCGGTTATGCACCTTGAGAACCGGACGGCCCGGACCGATTTTGGCCATCTTTCGATACATTATTACTTAACTTCACCCCTACTCTGCCAAGGTTTTCGGTGGTTTTCCTTGGCGCAAAGACAAATGTCGGAGTAGGCCCCTAGTCTCCACCAGTCAATTTAATCCATCCCCAATTTATTCTAAATTCAAAATTTTATAAACAAATATTCAAAATTATTCCCCCGAACCTAAAATTACAAATTCTTCTTTTATTTTTCATAGCAAAATTTTCCTTTAACAAGCTACTCTGCTATTGGTTTCGGTGGTTTCCATAGCGATAAGGTGAATACCGGAGTAGTCCCCTGTTTTTACTGACACAGTACCAATCAGTATATACTGTATTATCACATAAGTGATTATCAAGTCGCAAATAATTAAATAGCTCTTGCTAGAGTTTAAAAAAACTTTAAACGTATTTTTCTCGGAATTTAGATGATGGTGCATACCCGGTTGTTGAATAACGCCGTCCATTTAGTGTTACTGAATATTGAAGATGATGTTATTTATATGCTACAAGTAATGTAACTGTCTCAACTTGTTTTATATCATCTTCCTTAGTTTGTAACGATTTACTCTCTCAAAGGCATTTCTAAAATAAATCTAAGTCCTTAAATTAAATTCTCTGTTCTTTTTTAAATTAAACACAATCAGCCTTAAAAAGTACATAGAGCTCACTTGGGTAACGATCTCTTGTCATAGTGAAGGCGCCTGAATCTCAGCAACATCATCATCAGCATCAAGGATTAGACCTTAAGGTCTGTTCCGACCTCATACTTGAATTGGTCTGTCCATCTTTTACTTGGTCTTCCAACATTTCTTCGTCCTATTGGTTTGTAATGAAGAATCTGTTTCGGAATTCTATTGTTATCCATCCTATTGATGCGGTCATCTAGTTCTTGGAATCATAATAAACAAACACTAGCGCCTCACGTAATAACAGGTTGATACAGGCAAAATTAAATGAATTACAATGATATGCATTCATTTTTTTGTTTCTGCCTCAAGGGGAAATATTAAGGATTCTTGTTAAGTAGACGGTCATCAACCAATGTCTGTGTTCAGATTTTTTCAATCATACCAGTTTTTTTTTTTTGCAATTTTGAAAATAAGTAAAAAACATAGTTCATTGTTTAAAAAATCTATATAATTTAAGAAGACAATAAACCTGAAATGACTGCTCAGGTATAGAGGGATACAAAATCCAAGTCTGTATTCAGATTAAGCTGCAAGCATAGCATGAAAATGCTATGATTGCAGTGAAGGACCTGCCTTTGGGCAGAATTACTATGGATGGATGTATTCAGATTTTCTGTATCGTCCACTGTTTTCTGTAATATTTAGAAAATAAAAACGGAAAACTCCCAAATTTGAACAAGAATTTCAATAACATCAAATTATTTTTAAAAACATGTTTTAACACCACAGTATAAAATTCTAGTGTATGAAATGAACTATAAAACTTTAAATTATATTAATAAAAAGCACTTGCAATGTGAGGTAGAGTGGGAGCTTTCAAACTGGGATATAACGTGGAAGTGTATGCTCTTTACAGAAACAAAAATAACGTGTTCTTCAGGTTCAATAAAACCTAAACTTTTTTTCTTACCATCGATCTATATTCATAATATATGTCGCACACACAAATTTTGCACATGGTTTATCAAGGTTTAACATCAAAATATGCTAAATATCCTTTTTTTCTTATACTCTTCAGTATATTTTTCTAAGTATCCAACTGGCACATGTACAACACAATGAGGGTAATACGTGACATTACAGAAAATCAGAATTTTTGTTCGTAAATAACTTTGCTTGTGCTTTGAAATAATCTCAAACGCTGACTGAGAAATGAAAAAGAAATTGCATAGTTACTGATGACTGGAGCGAGAAATTATATCGCGAAAATTATACCAAAATATGAAATCATAATAACAAATTGTTAAAAATATGAAAAAAAAAAAAAAAAAAAGAGACACTAAAGTATTACGAAGCTACTATTTTCTAAACGTTTTATACACATTCACATATTTAGGCCCCGTATAATTTGTAGATGTATGTATCAGCACATAAATGAGATAATTTTACCTTCCTTGTAGCTCAATAAATCAACATGTTTCCTGTATTTCCATTTTATTTGCTTCTTCATTAATTCTGATCCAGTAATAATATTATATCCATTATTTGAAGCAATTTTAATGGCACATGCCATAGCGTTCTTGTTTGAACAATCATTCTACAAGCCGGAAGGTCGTGGTTTCGAGCCTCGATTCGGTTAGGATTTTTAGCTGGACCAAACCTTTTGGCGGCATCGCGGCCCGGGAGTCGACTCAGTTCCTAACGGAAATGAGTACCAGATGCATGTTCTTGTGGCAAAGACGGCCATATGTAGAGCCGAAACTTAGTAGGATCTGTTGCATTGTTGTTCTGTCGTATTATTCTTTAGCGAAAGCTTATCAAAATGTCAACATAATTTTAAAAACAAAAACAAAATTCCATTAACCACGAAACATTGTTAATGCAAATTTTCGAAAATTATTTTCAATATACCTTTGTTGTATTACTTTTAAATGTATAGAGTGTTACCTACTTGCATCGGTATCAATTAACTTATACAATACAAACGGATTATTATATTTCGTTACACTCCTAGACGCTGCTTAACTAACTATTTTACACTGGTATATTTTTTTAAACAGTTCTCAAGTTTTATCAGTCTGGATTATCAGTTTACTCGACTGCTAACGAAGTTGCATTAGTTTCATGTTTTTCCGACACATTTAAATAAGCAAGTTGGCATGAGAAACTGAGTTTCTCAATTGATTCATTTTACTATATTACACTCTTAAGAATTATTATAAAATTGTGTTTAAATACGTCCTTTCTGTACGTACCACCTTCGAAACAACAATAACACAAAGGAAGATAATTATAGGTACAATTTCATTGGGAATACTTTAACATTCATTACGATTGCACACATTTTATTTTTGATTAAAGGAAAGCGACAATTGAATCTGCAGTGACGCTCTGAGCTGCCTTTAACAGTACGGTCATCTGTTAATACAGAACTACTTACAATATATTTTTTGTAGTCTTCTTAAAGAAAGTAGTTAAATATACGATGATTATAATATTTTTTCTAATGCCACCAGGTTTTCTTTTATGACATTTATGGTTTTGTCCACCTGGCATTGGCGGGATTGTAATCACTTTCCTAAGTTGGGGGCACCAGGAAGGTGGAGTTACGGGTATGGGTAGGTTATAAATGGATAATGAAGCGACAGGAGAGTTCTTAACCTAAACTTAACCTAAATTCCAGACCCTGGGCAAAACACCACGAATAATTCCCTTTAAGGAAAAAATCCCATTATTTGACCAGAGAATCGAACCCGGGACCTTAAGAACTGTAGTCAGAAACGCTGAGACCATGAGGCTTGTCAAAGATGATCATCATAATATGTAAGGGAGGAGAAAATACTATCAGTATTGAGCATAAATTTTTTAAAATATTTTTTACATTAGACAGATGAATGGAGAAGACTACATGACAGTGAGCTACAGGATCTTTATAAAGACATCAGATGTAATAAGAACGGTTAAGTCTCGTAGACTGCGATAAACATGTGGTGCGAATGAGGAGTGAAAGAGGAGCATGGATACTTCTTGTAGGAAAACGCCCAGTTGGTAGATCAAGAATGAGGTGAGAGGTTAAGCATTATTAGAAGGAGGTGGATTGCATGGGGGATGATTCGAAAACATTAGTTCAGGAAAGTGATGTATGGAGAACTTATGTACATGCGGCCATGAACCTACGGGTTCGATACTGCAAAATGGTTAGTTACTTTGTGCTATTTGGGATCTGCTTGTAGGAAAATCAGAGATATAGCGTCCAGTATTGAGACTAAGATTGAGGTGGAAGAATAACCTTAACTATGATTTGAGGGAAGTACATTATACAGCGGATGATTGGAAAGCATTAGCTCTGGATAGGTATGTATCCGGGTAGTGAGTGCGTTAGCGACGTCTAGAGTCCTGTAATGCAATTCCAGAATCGAGTCTATGTTAAATGTCACAAGACCTATATACATTTTATTTAATTACTCGAAATTCAAATTGAAAGTCAAAATATGACATGTCACAGAAATTTTCGCCTATCAACTATACCAAACTTAATTGACACAAATATAGAAAAAAGTAACAATGCACAAGTGAAGAAGATTTCTTTGTATAAATATAATCAACATTAGTTTGATGTTGGCTAACATGAAGCTAGCAGTCACTTGTTCTGTTACATCATTCACAGGTGTAAACCTGACATAAAATAGCATAATACTTTTAGCATATAAAAATCCTAGAGGCATATATTGAAGAATAAGCTACATAATATTTACTATACCACTATGATTCAACCGCTAAATAGGTTCCTATTTCAATAACAATTTAGCGATTTCGCTCGCGCTGGACAAATCATGTTGGTAATAATGTTTTTATAGGTGGCGCATCGAGTTACATCTTCCCAGCGTGCCTCAGTTCAGAACGTGTGCGGTTACTGACATGTAATTAGCCATTTTGATAAATTTAATAACATCAATTACTGCATTAATACATTATTCTAAAAGTTATAGATATTTATATTTTTAACAGATGGACATTAATGACGATAGTGTTCTCAGTGCATCCTACGTGAACCTTGTAAGTAATCGAACTTTTACCGTCTCGTTGTAAAGTAAGCAAGTGCGCGTGTATGAACCATAACAAACAATGAATGGAGAAGGTAAGTTACCACACATGTGAACTGTATTCTCAATAAGAGTACCTGAACATTCCTGTCACACAATCACCTTTTACTGTTAAACTGAAACCAATAGTGTCATTATTGAACCTGAAGGTTATGGACATACATCCCTTTTTTCAGATAATGATTTGCAATCATCCCCTGTATAATTTACTTCGGTTAATAGTATTCTGTCGTCTACCTACTGGGCGCTTTCCCTTTTGTTTTCCACAGAGTTTCCACGTCCCTCTTTGATCCCCTTCATGCCACATGTCCTGCCCATGTTTACGAGATTTAACTGTGATTATTAGATCTAATTTATTGTATTCTTCATGTAGCTTACGCAGACTTCTCCATTCACCTGTTCATCTCTCTCTGGTGCAAAATTTTTCATAAGAACTTTCTTTTCCGATACTCGTAATATTTTCTTCTCCCTTAATGCGAAATCCAAGTTCCGCATACATACAATATAACAGGAAGCATAACCGTTTTATATATTTGTATGTTTTTTTAGAGAGGGTGGAATGGCAAGAGTTCCTGCAATGCGTAATAACATGCTTCCCAGAATTGAGCTTATGTTTAATTTCTTAGTGCATCTCATTCATGTTTGTAGTTATTTGGGCTCAACTGCAGTTCTACCAGCGCTTGATTTTTCAGTTATATTGTTGTAAACTATAGCTGTTCTTCTGTATTTACTAAATTATATAATATTTTTAACTTTTTCATACAATTTTTATAACATCAGAAATTTTGAAGTATTTATTTAAATACGCAAATCACAGTTTTATGACACTGTTAGACAATATTGTGATGCTAACTGCTATTTTCTCCACAGAGTATATTACTTAGTCTATGATTTTTCTCTATCTGTTTGGGTTATCGCTAGTTGCATCAGCGTTAGGAAGTGATAAGTAAGTGTACACCCATTTTTATTAAACGTTTCGTAATTTAATATTATTAATATAATTCTTAACATAGATTTGGGTATTTATTGCAAATATTGGTCATTTAAATTTCATACCGACCGATAGTAATCGAGGATAATAATCGATATGTGGTTCGATTGTGGGTTATCGCTGGCTATATAAACTGTGGCGCATGCGCACTGTTGCTCTATAGGACTTTGAAAATATTTCACGCTTGTTTAAGTGCAGTTTTTCCATTATTTGCGTATTTGTAATTATTATTGTTCCTAGAAATTTGAATTCAGTCACTTCTTCAGAATCTCCACAATTTATTACTGTCCATTTCCAGTATATGTAGTTCTACGTGTGACCATATATTGATGTTACTCAGGCATTGTGCCTCGCTATCGCCTATAGGATCAACATATACTAAAAGCTTATTGAGTTATATGCCTTCTTTACTGTAGGCTTTCAATTCAGGCCCTTAGCCTACCAGCCGGCTGCTGGCCTCACATCAACATGTGTTCATCACAATAATCGAGCCTGGTGTAGAGGTTAAAAGTGCTCTGATGTAGGGTCGCACAACCGTTATATATATTTTTTTTCAACAGGAAGTTGCTACTTATTGTAGCTACCCAAATTCCTCATGATGTTGGGTGGTCACCGGTCCTATACTGATCGAAATTCCATGAGAAAATGTCTCCTTCCATGGGTACCCGAACCAGCGCTAGCCCCGTGACTCTGTATTAAGGCATCTTGCCTTAACGGCGCGGGACTTCCCAAGAATATATCCTGATGAAAGTTTTAACTAAATATTGTTTATGTATTATAATTACAGAATTGTTTAACTAACATTACTTCCCAGTTTGTTTTTTTACTTCCAAGTGTCCGAGTCTTTCTGTAAGAAGTAACTCCCCCTAACCTCAGTTTTATTCTTTTTGTCTTGTGCATCTTATCAGTTAAGTAAATTATTAAGTTAGGAAAATGGAAGTATCATTATTTTTAATGTCCAGTATCATTATCAATCCAACGATCACCTCTAATTAGTTTCATGAAAATGGCCCCATTTTAAAGAATCATTAGGCGATTCTATGCAAGGAATCCAACTGCACGAATTGAAATAATAAAAGTAGAAAGAAAGAAAAGCGCCAATTTAAAATTGTACTATGTGAATGATTTATTTTTAAAAAATGCGATAAATCCCTTAAGTTGAAGGAACATTTAAATTTATTTTAAAAATTCTCTCTTTTTACCATGAAAACTCACATTAGTCATTTTTCAAACAGAATTGTAAACTTATCCTTATGGGGCACCAGATTATCTAATAAGCTGTAATGTACATTAATGTTACTGTGTTCTCATTTAATTAAACACGTGCTTAAAGTTAAAACCACTGTTCGACGGATGGAAATGCAGTCATACATCTGGTTTGTTTACATTACAACCGGAAGAGGTAGAGCTGGTACAGGACTGCTGGCTCGTCCAACCAGATAAACAAATATATAGATCATAGCTTTACGTCCTTTTAAAGGGTAAATTGTTAAATTACGTAGATTTGATGCTTGAATTATAGGTTACAGTCTGAATGTTCCCATAACATATCAATTGGCATAATGACTACCTTATGCTTGGAGCAACTGCGCTTGGAAATTACATTTGATTAGTTTACTTTAGGTTATATTTGTATTTAAAATAGGCCCATATTGTGCGTAATTATTTTAGCTTCACACTTGTTATGTATTATAGAGAAATATTTTATTAGAATTTTTATTGAGAATATTCTTGACTCTCGCTCCTTATAGACTCACTAGTGTCCATTATCAGATGCTTCAACACAAGTAAACAGCCCCGCCGAGCGGTTTAAGGTAAGATGCGCTGGTTCGAGTCCCCGATGGGGTGAGACATTTTGTCATGGAATTTCGTCCAGTATGGGACCGTGCACTCAGCATCGTGAGGCATTAAGTAACATCTGTAGGTTGAGAATTCCAGTTATAACAGCTGTGGGACCCGACATGCTGACCACATGTCACCCATACACTGGCTGCATGATCGCCTGCTTCTGCGATTTACATGTTTGGATGTGAGGCCGTCAGCTGACTAGTACGCCAAGGGCCTTCAAGGCTTATCGCACCATGGAAAAAGAAGAAAACAAGTACTGGATGCGTATAACGAATTCCAAAAAGAAAGGTGATGTTTTCTATTGAGAATAGTAATACTCGGTTATCCATTACTGTTCTTCACTCAAATAACTAGCACAACAACTAGTGACATGATGAAAGGAGTTCCCCGAGTGCTTTTGTATGTTGATTCTAACAATGTTTATTTTATCTAGGCTTATCGTCCAAGCTTCCAATGACAATTACATTTCTAAATATCGGTCCTTCTCCATTTCATTAAGTGTGGCATATTTTACCTTCTAAAATTATTTATATATCATATTTTTTACGTGCCTAAGTTGGTACATTTTCTACTCATTTACTTACAACACTGTCCACAAGTTAAGTTCACAGCTCAATTGTTGACGTGTAAAAGATCTTCCGTTCAACTTAGAATCGATTAAATGATGAACTTATAGACTTGCTCAGTAAATTACAGTCTGTGAAATTACCTTTGTTGTGCCTGCATAAGAATGATAATTATGGCCTATTGGGAAAATAAAAAAAAAATTTTTTTTTTACTTGTATTTATGTTCTTATGAAGAATAAGTGGAACTGTTCTCATCTAGGTCTGCCTTTTGTGAACTGTGTAACTTTTAAACATATTTTCAAAATGCTTTAAACTTCAGTTTTAACCTTAATTATAAAAATAACTCGTCCTGTTCTTGTTTTTTTATCATGTTGTCCATTATTAGTTGTATTACATTTAACACAGCTTAGTTTTAACCTGTCTCCTTGTAGGCGCACGACCTGACGGAGCACAAACACACGAGGACATGAATAAGACAACACACACATTCACACTAAACATGGTGAATATGATAAGTATCAGGAACTGTTTGTACCTTAAAGTTTCCTGATATTTGAGGAAAACTCTGAAAAAAAAATTACCCTGGAATCTTGTCCCGACAGGGGATCGAACCCTGCTCCGCAGCGACACTATCCGAGACCACATTTTCATTATTAATATACAGTTTCAATAGAAATGACCATGTGTCTTGGAAATAAGTTAAAACATGTAAATAATGTAAAAATGCAAAATATATTTTAATTAAAAATATTCAAATAAGCACATCAGCCGTCATCAACTGAATTACATTTCTGTTTCAAAAACTTGGTCAAGTAGCTAACCGTGTTGTTAACATAGTTTTTCAAACAAACACGCAGATTATTTAACATTTTTCTAGAATTGATTTGACGTCAATCGAAATAAAATTTTAAAATATGTTAATTTACAAAGAAATTTTTAATATACTTTATATTTGCTTTATTTGGATATTTCAGAGATTAGATTGGATTCAGGGTTTTCAGTTTTAAGCCATTTATTTGAGTAATAAATAAGAAACGTACGTCTATACACGGTCAGTGGATACAGCACGTTTACTATAGTTGACTTTATTTATTTAATTCAAGAATTATTGCGCACGCTGTAGTATAGATCATATGCATTCTTCTCTATTCGCCTGTCTGTTCATCTGTCTTTAGTCCAAATTTGTCCTAAGAACTTTAATGTCAAATACTCCTAATCTTTTCTCGTCTCTTAAAGTAAAAGTCCAACTGGGAGAAAAACATTTTTATGTATTTTTCGAGAGAAGTTGGGATGACAAGAGTTCATCAAATTGAAAATGTAATTCATTTCCACAATTGAAGCTGTGTTTAATTTATTTGTGCTCCCCATTCCTTTTTGTAATTATTGTTCTTGGTTATTACACTTATTCAAAGTTTTCCTCATTTTTCAGCAACTGTCCATTTACTTTTTATAAAATTCTATCCATATTTTTTATAACGGTATATGCCTTTTTTTTTATTTTCAAGATAAGATTTATGGAAAGTGTGTGCTATAAAGAGAACATTAAAACACCAAATTTCGACAAAAGACGTACGAATATAGAGAAAATTTGAAACTTCCTGAAAGAAACGAGATATAAACTTCTTGTTAGCCCACTGTTGTTGTGCTCAATTTCACTTTTCAAACAAAACTTTTGATATCATTAAAGAACTTAGATAGGTAAACAGTAACTGTATGCGTAGCGCGTGGGAAGAGGCAATGCGATTCGATCACAGATAACAAAAATATAAACTCTACGATACTAAATAACAGAGTTTCGTTGTGTTTTGTTATAGAGGAGTTCCATTTTTGTTTATTCATCACATCTCCCTTCACTGAGCAGCTGAGCAGAGATACATCTAAAACAAAAGCAAGTTTTATTTATATCCAAACAAGCTGTTGGTATGATGACGTAGTGGGTGGTATATATTCTATCGAGTAACGTTAAGAAATTGAGACTTGAAGTAAACATCATTAAATCTAAATATAGGTTTACACGTGGAAATGCATTATAGGCTGTAGTGGAAATTGAGGGCGAATGAAAATTAGGATATTCTGAAGAAGTGGCTGAATTCAGATTAAACATAGGATCAATTCTGGACATTCACGCTATTATGCATTACAGAGCCTCTTGTCGTCCCAACGTCTTTCAAAAAACGATAAATTAAAATATATATAATTTTCTTCTTCCAGTTATATTGTATGAATGCGAAATATGAACTCTTACTCTAAGAAAAAATTATGAATATTTGAGAAAAAAGGGCCAAAGAAACAAGAATAGACAGGTGAATGCTGTGTTGGTGAGTAGCGTTAATTATTAATACTGTGACAGGGGTGGCCCCGACATTCAGTTGATTGACTGATGTTTGCAAGTTGGTGAGTAGCGATAATGAATCGAAGAGATGATGAAATTCGTGGAAAGTTTTAAGGAACATATTATTAGATGTTTCAAATTATAGATGATGTGATGGACTAGTGCTTAAGAGTCTAACGGTCTTATAGACTGTCTGATAACCTGCGCCCAGTGGGTGATGAGTGCTTTTCACCAGACAAATTGATGCCTTTACATACTCACTTCTTCCAGACGTTTCGTGATGTTTTATGAAATTTGTTGTGTTAACTTTTACATTAAACTAGACCTAAAACATTATGTTGATCTACCGAAATAACTAACTTATGTAGAGTATAATATTGTAGTCTGAGAACAAATGGGTGTCATGTATTAACTTGCAAAAGATAGAGATTTATTAAAGGAGAAAAATCAATAAGATCGATATTATAAATAATTAGATAACCTGGAGTTAATGAACAAAGCAAGCAATAAGCGCAAGAAAATCATTAATGCGGAAATTTCCATATTTTAATAATTAATACAGGAATCGAAAAATCCAACGACCTAATGTATCATGTCGTGGCACGGGTCTACGATTCTTCAAGTCCCTATGGAGAAGAAAATGTTTTCATGGAATAATTGTCAGTAGGAGATCGGTATCCTTAGGGGAACACTCAGTTGGTAGACCAAGAATGAGGTGGGAGAATTACATCCATGATAATTATGGGAAGTAGATTATACATTGGATGATTGGGAGACATTAGCTGAGGTTAGGGATGTATGCAGAGCTTATGTCCGCGAGACCGTATATCTACGGGTTCGATAGAGCCAGTGAGTTAGTTAGTTAGGAGATCGATGTCCACCCAGGATCGTGATGAATTATGGGAGATATAATAAATAGCGACTATAAGAATTAGAAGACATCCTGACCACATACCAACCATATACTGTTTACATTATCGTCTATGGCCTGTAGTGGGATCACTTTGCACACTTTTACCTACCTCTATAAAATGACACAAGAGGTCAACCAATTAATGGATCAGTTGTCTTGCAAATCTCTCGCGGCATGAAGTTTTGTTTATTTTATAGAACGGGGATGTTTATTTTAAATGAAAGAAAATGTATCCATAAGAATGAAAACAGAGTATTTGCAGTTTTAGAATACATTTGTTTTGAATTGTAATGAGTTAGCTTTCAAATGCATATGCATAGTATCACGTGATATATTAATACACATTTGAGGGACAGGTAAAGTACCAGGTTAGTCACTTTATTGTCGAAATACAGTATTAGATTCTCAATGGAAAGTACTATATTTTAGGAGTCCGCAAGATTAGAAGAATCTGTTTTTTTATCATGGGTTTATTTGTTTTCCAAATTTGGCACATATTTAAAAAAAGTAGGTACGTTGTATAATTGAGGAGGTTAGGAGCACAAGTGCAAGTTGTGCAGTATTTGGAAAACATTTTTAAAGTTGAAGTTTAATCTATTCTTCTTCTTCCTCTTCTTCATAATTTGTAGAATTTTCAACCTGTTTATTTCCAAAAACACTCCTCGTAAGAGGACGTATTGGATGTGCAGCATTCGCTGTCTATCCATCTCTTGACAGGTCTTCCTCTTCTCTTCTTCTCCCGTAAATTGGTCTATATTATTTAGCTCTTTTTGCAAAGTCGGTTGTCTTCCAATCTTTCTATATGACCTTTCCAATATTTTCGTCTAATTTTAAATAATATTAAGTCCAATTTATAGCGGATATTACAATATCAAATTACATCTAGTTTTCTCGTGTAATCTCCAGTGTAAATATTCATAAGCACAGTTATAGCTTAAAAAAGTGGCATTATGTTATAATATGAGGTAATATGACACTGGGAATATAATATGTGGGAATACCGGGTCATCGGGAAATGGCGGTCAGTGCATTATTTTAAATAGTATGGTAGACTTATAGGCTATATTAACTCGTAATAAGTGTTGCTCTCTAACGCAGATTAAGGAAACTACTGTGAACACTTCAGGAAGTCACTGCGATTATAGTTTCTGATACACTTGAAAGTGTATGTTTTGTGATTCTGGCTTTCAGCAATTGTTGTTAAAATATTTGATATAAGTGCAAATGTTTGTCTATTAAATTGATGTTACTTTCAGTTATAGGTGTTGTTGGAATACAAAACAACACGATTGCAGCAATATTGTCGATAACTGTCAGTTATTAAATGAGCACGTGACTTTCAAGTTAGGTTAAACATTTGTGACAAGGGCGGTCAAGGTGACTGGTATTACCCCCCTCTCCCCCTGGTGATCGTCATTCCACCACATGAACTTCATATTAAAAAGTCGTGTATAAGATTACACCACAATAAATACTGTAACCACGTTAATCTTCTAGCTAATATGGTCCGTGGTTTGAGTCCGACACAATTATGTGAATTGGCTTACGAGTGTGCAGAGGAAAACGGAACCAAACTTAATTCTAACTATTGAAAGAAAAGTGGTGGGAAAGATTAGCTGCATTGAGTTTTATATAAAAGTTCATTTATAAGTTTTAGGAAGCCCTAGGCTAACTAACTAACTCACTCACTGGCATTATCGAACCCATAGGTTCATGACCGCGCGGACATAACCTCTCCATATATCCCTATCCTGAGCCAATGTTTTACAATCATCCCCTGTATAATCTACTTTCCTCAAATGATAGTTAATGCTATTCTCCCATCTCCTTCGTCTAGCAACTGGGCGATTTCCCTCTGATTTTCCTACAAGATACTTCCATGCACATCTTTCATTCCCCATTCGTCCCACATGTCCTGCCCATCGCAGTTTACAATACTTAACTGTTCTCATTATTTTTGGATTCCTATAAAGACCATGTAATTCACTGTTATGCAGTCTTCTCCATTCACCTGTCTGTTCATCTCTCTTATGTCCAAACATTTTCCTAAGAACTTTATCCTCAAATACTTGTAATCTCCTTTCCTCCCTTAAAAAGTTATCCCTAGGCTATTAGTTTTAATATATTTCTGAGTTTCTCTTAGAGTGAAGTTTCCCTTTGCCAATATGCATTGTTAGATATATTTATATGTAATGTGCATAAACTGGATATCAACGTCAAAAATTCCACATCTCTTCTTACAATAAATGAGGCCAGAACGTGTGAGCTATGTTACTAATTGGAAACGATGGAAAAATGTTAATTATTTGTGCCATGAGTGCTTCTGGCAGTTTCATTCCCCAGATGTAGGTATTTCAACTAAATTTATTTTTCTCTCTGTTAAAGAAAGATGTTCCACCTTCTTGCCAGGTACGAATATTCAAAGACAGGATGGGCCAGTGAACATCTTCATAATCTGCTTCGAGGATTTCATTGTCTATGCAAAATCTTAGAAAATAATCCTGTTCTTACAATTATTCGATATTCCCAGCAGTCACTGGATTCTACCGAGTAACGTGTTGTGAAATGTAATTGTTTTGTTAACTTTTATCTTAAATTAGATTTGGTAGATTTTGTTGATCTCTAAACACGTGGGCACCTAATTTAACAATGTGTAAGTTTGAAGTCTGAGGACAAAGTAATGAACATTAAGCAGTAGTCTAACTTGATAAAGATAATTATTATTATATAATATCCTCAACTCGTGTTCAACTTAGGGCGGGATGAGGGATGAGATGAGATGAGAGTGCATCACCTATACTTATAGACGTCTGTGAACGATATGTGCGCCGGTCGTTCACGTCTGACGCTACGTCTCAGGGGGAATAAACGAAATGTATGAGATGAGTTTGGAGAAATCCTAAATTGAAATTTGTGACAGGGGAAAACGGTAATAGCTCCAACAGAAACAGATTTACAGTATTCTATACACAATTTTAATATAATTGCAAAAAGGTACAATATGGAAATCAATACAAAGAAAACTAAAGTAATGGCCTTTTGTTGGAAATACCCTATACCTAGCAAAATTGTTTTGGATGATGAAATTTTAGAACGAGTATATGAATTTAATTATTTGGGTTATAATTTAACATTTGAAGATGAAGCTAATATATCAAAGAAAATAACAAATTTTACAAAAACAACGGGGATAATTAACAGTATAATGAAGCCATCTTTAGTACAGAAGAACACGTGATTACGGCTTTATAAGTTTCTCGCAAGACCAGTATTAAGATATGGTAGTGAAGCATGGACAGTACGAAGAAGAGATGAAAGCCGAATAACAGCAAATGAGATGCGATTTATGCACCGAACAGCAGGCTACACAAAGTGGGACCATAAAAGAAATGAGGAAATTATGGAAGAGTTGGATATAGAACCCATTCTTCACCATATACAAAACTACCAGAACAACTGGAAAACCCAACTTCAACGAATGCCGTCTCATAGAATTCCAAAAGCCATACTTCGCTACTGCCCCCAAGGCAAAAGATCGCTGGGACGTCCAAAAAAGCGCTGGATGGAAAATTCCTCTTTGAGACCGTAACAGGCCACATGGCCTAATACTTGCATGGATGATGATGATGATGATGAAAACGGTAAAAACCTACAAAGATATAATTACTAATGAAAATAATTATATTAAAATATGAATATTCCAAATAATTACATAACCTGGAGTTTATAAATAAAAAATCTATAGACGGAAGAAATTAATTGACCAGGAAATTTTCATATAATTAATAATATAGAACATTGAGAATGCATCGGGATGAAGAATCATGCCTTGGCGCGGAGCTACGGAATGTGCGTTAGTTTGATTTACTATGAGGAAAATTTTTCTTATGCCCAGTCAGCATCATGAGGCATTTTTTGTAACTCTAAAATATAGCGGCTCCAGTTTGAGTGAACTAGCTATAAATATTGTAGGAACGGTAGGCTGATCACATGTTACCCATATACGATCTAGATTATCGACTTGTCTGAAAAAAATATAATAGGCCTAAATGGTTAGACAATTGGTAGATCTCTCTCGTCCCAGCTAGTTTTTTATGGGTTAAAGAACGGAGACGTTTAATAAAAACAGTATAACAAATTATCATGTGAAATTATAAAATATAATATTTCTAATTTGAGAGTAAAATTTGTTATAATTTGAATTAACATGCCTTATACATATCAAGAATATATCATAATAACGAGCATTTAAACGATGATAAATGAGATATTTGAAAATGTATTTAATATTTACCTGATAGAGGAAGCGTTGTCTTAAATCTCAGCTACACAGGTTAAACACTCTTGAATCCAATCTGTAAAATATTAATAATTTATTTATATAAATTAAAGACGTAATTTTCTATTTCATATTCAATGGCGTTGCTTCGTAACGTTACAGTTATTGTAACATTCATGTTGTCGCTATGCAACAAGACGCATTTTGTCCAATTTTTTATGAAATAAATCTTATTTTAACAAATGTGTTAATTGTGCTTAAGGGAAAAATCCCATAATAAATTAAAATGGTTATTAGGCTGTTTGTAGTTTTGATGCGGTGGACAAGTGGTTTATGCTCCTTGCCTCTGGTTCCGAGGGTCGCGTGTTTATATCCGGCCGGGGTCGATGGATTTTTTAGAACGGAAAAATCCAAGGAACAAATCATCCGGGAAGGACTTTAAGCTATGGGTCCCAAGTCTGAAGATTTTTCAGGCTCGTAAAAGATCCTTAAGCCTGAATAAAGGGGCCTCTAATCAAAATTTACCGACCTCAACATCCTAGTAACACTTTAGTTGCCTGTTAGATGTCTCATTGGATCCGTGTGTTGTCTGCATGCCGTCCATGACACCTATGAATAAATAATATAAGTAAAAATTAACTCTGACCAGTAACTCCTTACAAAGCAGAGGCTATGGCTCAACAATGGGCTACACCATTATAGATACATTATACATAATTTTCTCCGTTTAAATATTCATAGTAGCAAATTTAACTTTAAAAAAAGTGGCATTGTGTAATATTTGAAATAATTTGACAAAAGACATGTAATACGCGTACAATTAGAGCACAATTTCTGCTTCTCTTCCCCCCCCCCCATCATAGGTGCTGTAATCGATACTGGTGAATAGTGGTTAGCATATTTGCTCCTGGATTTAACAATGCTAGGGTTCAAACAAGGCCAGCTATTGTGAATTTTCAGAGCATAAACATCCATAGACTGGTTCCTTCGGAAGCGAACTAAATAGTTTTGGTTCCCTGTTTAGATTTATGACACGTAAAAAAACCTCAAGCTTGAAAACGATAGTTTTGAGAATTTTTGGCCCTTTATCCCTCGGATTTGAATTGAGATGAGATGCTAATGATCTTTGCTTTTAGAATCAAGTTTATCGTAAACTAGAAATAATATCTTAACACTGATTTAATGATTCGGGGCGTTATCAACTATGTTTGACCCGACTATACGTAATATTTGTCTTTCTTTTGTAGGAAATGTTTACGGGCGTCTGGCACAAACCCCCCAACTTGGAGGATCAGTAAGGTACTTGTTTAATTTTTTGTTCTGTAGAATAGAGTGTGAATTGTATAGAATTTTATGGAAAAGTTGTATTTAGATAGAAGTGAAATACAAATACCTGATTGAAGAAGATAATAGTACGATATAGAGAAACAGCTAGTTGCCGAGAATGGATTTTTTATTCTAAATTAGCTTAAGTTCAAATGAACGAAACATATGTAGTAGTTCATTTATCGTTCCTTTACTCGTATTTCATAGTTCATATAAAGTTTTTCTTCATATCTTCTCATTATATCTATATGACTTGTTATTAATAGATAATGTCCTCTCTCTCAACTTACATCTAGATAGGCCTATGTGGTATATCTTGTATTGTCCTGTGCTGATGGAAGTGGAATCTTGACAACTAGGAAACCAGCGAGGCCGGTCACTGTAATACCAATTTAATGTTGTTTTAACAGTTCTTGTCCTCCGCCCAAGACATTAATTTCGAAGTTTTGTGGGTACACATATACAAACGTAGGTTAGTAGAGCAAGAGCCTGAAAGGAATAGAATAAATGTGATTTAAAATAAAACTAACTGGAATTATAAATATTTTCAAAGCCAAACACAGTACAGCAACACACAACGAACTAGAATTTATAAAACACTGCCCAGAACCATATTATGTTTACTGCAGGTGAGGCCTGGACAGTTCGCGCTGTATATAAACAAAGACTAATTGCGTGCAGAAATGAAATTTATTCGACGTACTGCAGGTTACTCAAGAACAGACCATAAAAGGAGTTCTGAGATTCTCAAAGAATTACAAACAGAATCAGTCATGGAATCTGTGCAAAAATGCAGAGAACAACTGGAATCTCGCGTATGAAGAATGAGCAGAACAAGAATACCACATCAATCATCTTAATTTCTAGCCACCAGGAAAGAGATCTTTGGACAGAGACCCTTCAAACGTTGGATTGAGAACGTAACAGACCACTATGTCTATCACATGAATGGAAGAAGAAGAAGAAGAGAAATAGAAGTGCCATCCATCGACCACAATGTGAAAATGTATTGAAATATTCTGAAATAATTCAGCCCGGGGACGTTACATAATTGGTAAGGCAATATGCTACAAGCCGGAAAGATTGCGGATTCCATTCTAAGTGGTATTGTTATTCACGCAGGTTCTTCTTTCTCCTGAAGAAGTTATATAATCATTTCAAGGAATCAACAAATCCTAACGTTTATAAAAATGTTGGATAAAAAATTTAAAAGTCGTATTCATGATATATATATATATATATATATATATATATATATATTGTTAACTAACCTGGACAATCCCACGGCCCATTGTTCTAAGTTTGAATATGAGTCTCAACCAATTGGAGTACCATACATATGATCTAAGAGTAAAATCATTGGGAGGGCTGACAAGTCCGGCTGATATCTCGCAACCAAATGTCTAGAAAGGTGTGTAGTCTTGATTACTCAATATTCGAAGAGCTTCCTAAGGCCTGCAATGGGATAAATTATACCATTTGCATCAGCTTGCCGTGATATAAATTGGGATTATGTGTATTTTACCTAATATACCTTGAGAAAGACGTGTCATACCGTTTACATTACTTTTTTCATGAGATTTCATTTGTGTTTTTTTTATAAACTTCATTGTTTTCTTAACTTGTACATTAAATAACCTATCGATGATATTGATCCAAGGACACAAAAAACTTAAAAGTGTATCATTTTGAAGTCTGAAGAACCAATAAAAGCTCTGGCAATAAATTAAAAAAATATAGAATTGTGAAAAAATTGATAAAATGTATATTTCAAACAATATGTTAACCTAGAGTTTATAAAAGAAATAAGCAATGGATGGAAAGAGAGTTGTTGGTGGCGGATATGTTCATATAATGATAATGTTGAAAATGAAAAAAATACAGCGTCTAAGACATTACAACACCTTGGTCGCAGAGCTACCGAACATGCCCTGGTGGTTCGAGTCCGTTTTCGAAGAAATTTATTGACTGAATGTCGGCTAGTGTGGAACGGTGTCCATTGAGCATATACAGTATGATAACCACTTTGGGAATCCGACGGTTGACCACTTATCACACATAGCTATAAACGTCTACCTCTCGTTATACCAAATGCCTTGCAACACTTATCACTCCGTGTGATTTAATTTTCTTAAAGATAGGAATGGCTAATAGTTAAAGATCATAAAAACAAAATGTATCTAAAATAAAGTAAAATAGAATATTTGTAAGTAAGAGTAAAAATTTGTTAAAGTTATAAATGAGCTAGCTATGTCAGTCCATTTAAAGGGTGAGAAAATATGGTATCTGAAAATGTAATTTATATTTACCTGGATGAAAAGCGGCGTTTGTCATTGATCTCTCGTAACAGTGTAAAACTTAATAGACAAAACAGTTTTGAATTCATTTTGTATAATATTAATATTATATTAATTAAAAATATTTTTTCACAATTGTCACGTTTACTGGCGTTGCTTCGTAACACTCGTAATTATGGGTAAATTTTGTTATTCGACAAAGGCGTATTTTAACAAATGTTGATGAAGTTATCTTCCTTGTAAATTATGAAGGCCAAAAATGCTCCCAGAATTTCATCATGGCCATCATTATCAAATTCGCCAGTTTATATGAATGTGTGTAAATGGTGTGTTTCGTCTTAATGTTGTGTTGTCTTGGAGGAGGCCTGGTATTGAGCTGATCGCTCATTCAATGAGGCCACACTTGTACTTGTGTGCTTAGAAAAATATGTGTGTGATCCATTGTTAAAATCCTTCTCGGAAAAGTGGTGCGTATGAAAGGTCCGGGTGAAGTGTCTCCGGACAAGTGGTGCGTTCAGAAAGCCCGGGCGACGGTCTCGGACAGTGGTGCGTCTGAAAGCCCGGGTGACGTGTCTCCGGACAAGTGGTGCGAATGAAAGGCACGGGTGACGTATGGTCGTGAACGTACAAAGAGTACGGTTAAACTACGCAAAGAAAGGGATTAGGCCCAAGGTCCCACGAAAATCATCCGCCAATAATATCAACCAACATTATCAACCTACACCGGTGTGGAAAACAATTGGTAGCTACCAATCTATAATCCCTATAAAGCTCTTCAAAGTGAAGGCATGGAAAATGCTATGATTGCAGT
>JASPKZ010004344.1:0-43045 GCA_030220185.1 Diploptera punctata | reverse complement strand
TATTGTTCAAGGGAAGAGATCTCTGGGCCGTCCAAGGAAACGCTGAATACAAAATCCATCAGTGAGATCATAACAGGCCTATAGGCCTAAAACTTAGTTGGATGAAGAAGAAAAAAATACTTTATTTTTTACCACGGCTGTACGTGAAAAACATTTTGTTGGAAGGAAATGATTCAATGTTTCTATGTTAGCCGCTGTTACGGTAATTAAATTCACCCCCTAATTTTATTAAATAATTGTGTGATAATTATACGTTCCTTAATGGTATTTTTGCATAAATCAGGCACACACTTTCTTAGTAAAGTTATAAGTGAAATCAACGAAATTATTTATTTTTTTATAATTAATCAACTAATAGATCAATCTCACATAAAAAGACACGTTTGCTAGCAAGAATTACTCCATAAAATCAATGCTATTTTCTAGACTTGAAAAACCCTATTCTTACATTATTCAAAACAGTAAGACTGGAGATGGCGGCTTGAAGGTTAACGTTTTTGGATTAAGGTATACCATTGTTCCCTGCAGTTGTACTATCTCTCCCACCTGTTTTTTTTTTTCGTTCTCTACCCTAGAGCGGGTTTTTCACCTTAGCATATAAAAGTAGTATTACTGTGCAGTGATGGAGCATGCTATTAATAAAATTAAAATATACACACACATACAGTGATCCTTTCATATGCACAACCTTAATACCTACATTCCTTCGGAATTCGCTAAAAATTCGGAATCATCCGAACATGATCGTGTCAAACGCTACCGCTTGAGTCAAATTCTGTTTTACATAGGTATTAGGTACCCAAAAAAAATCTCCAACTTCATTAAACTATTACTACAAATATGCTTGAAACTAATTTTTATGTCACATGAACAATTTAAAATTTATGATCTGACGTGCTCATAGCGATAAGATAATAGACTCCTAATATTTCACATTCAACTATTTTTGTCTGATTGTAAATTTTAAGTGTCGTCCCACGCCATAGTCGAGTGGTTTAAGGCACTATGCCTTGGTGCAGAGTTAAGAGACTTGCGCTAGTTCGAGTCCCCAAGAGGGAAGACTTGGGGTTGACTTACCTCTAATGAAAATGAGTGCCAGACGCTTGTTCTGGGGGTCAGGACTCACAACCCGGTTGACATCTCGGGTCAACTGTCTGGAAAGGGGAGCCTTTAACTTCCTATTATTCCTAGGGTCTTCTGAGCCTTGTAGTTGGAACACTTTACCACAAGATTGTAAAATTTAAAGTGCCTTTTCTACGTTTCATGGAAAAGTGATTTCCCCCCCCCTTCTCTCTCTCTCTCTCTCTCTCTCTCTCTCTCTCTCTCTCTCTCTCTCTCTCTCTCCTCTCTCTCTCTCTCCCTCCCTCCTCCCTCTCTCTCTTCTTGTCTTCTCAAATGTAGTTTCCAATAACAAAAATCTGACTTTCTGAACAAAATATCTCAAAATAAAATATGGGGCGATCAAATCGAGGAATGATGTTCTTGAATGGCCAAAGGAAGTGAAACTATCACATAAATCCAGTCTGGATGTTTGGCAGAACATATAGGTATGTGAAAACAACATTAAATTGTGCGTTGTGCAAGGAGAATGCATTATAATATAAACATAAACCGTAATCACTTATAACAGTGTAGAACCCTCCTAGACCATTGGAATAAACCCAATGATCAACTTTACTCACATTATACCAATACGTATGAGCATTAAATTATTATTATTATTAATAGTACATTAAAAGTTCGTCATGCTGGAATTGCGAAAACTAAGCGGATTTCTTCTGAAGTCGAAATTATGTTCCAATTTTTCTGATTTACGGAATACGTATACTTTTGTTAATTAAATAGTATGTATATAGGACGTTATGATAAAAACTTGGTGGCCGCTAGAGCGATTTGAATTGCAAGTTTCAGGTAAATTCCCATTTCTGACGATTAGATTTCGGTGATTTTTTGAGAATACTTTTCTCGTTTTATTTTATGGCATATATCGAGATTCGTTGCGAAAATAAAAAAGTTGTGGCCGCTAGAGAGATTTTAAATTTTCGCTTTTAGTTAACCCTTACACCTAAAGGTCCAATTTTGCTGGTTAACGAACTACATCTACATTCTAATGTGATTGCTATATCTAGAGTTCGGTTTCGGAATAAATACTGAAGTCGCTCCATTATTAACCGACAGATTTTTTGTCATGGCTACTTTCGGTGTCTATTATGTAGGATCAATGAAGATATGTAAAAAAAAATTAAAAAATCACTATAACCTCAAAAATTACATTCTTTCGGAAACAATTTCATAATTCATAAAACATAATTTAAAAATAAATTTTATATAACATACACATAGGCCTATGATAAGCATTAAAAATCCTAGACGTGATATGTCCAAAGATATTTAAGCATTGCATGACTGAAATGTATTATCTGTTTATTAAAAAACTGACATAAATAGGCTATTGGTAATCGTGAAAGTAGCTAATCTTGTACTTTGGTAACTTAAAAAGTCTTTGGCCACACGATCCAAGGTCCGTACAATCTACAAGGCCAACATAATTTAAATTATCAGTGTTTAAAGCAAATGATTGACAAGTACATACTGTTCACAGGTTGTAATTAGCCCATAACTACTACTTTTAGAATTTGGATCATTCACCTTTTTTTTTTTCTTCTGCTAATTTACAATATGTCTTATGAGAAATTCATTTAGTTCTTTATTCAGATGGCGGGCAGACTGCCCTCAGCACCGCGACCTGAACGATCTATTGCGCTGTCCCAGTATTATGAAGATGAGAGAATTCAACTGAGAGACGCACATCCTCTTTATAGATTGTAAGAAGGCCTTGATAAAGTGTCTAGACCAACATTATGGAACATATTAAGTGAAAAAAGGAATTTCACTACACTTGATAGCAGTAATTAAGAAAATGTATGAGAAAACAAAAATAAAAATAAATAAAAGAGAACCAATACATAAAACATGAGGAGTTAGACAAGGTTGTCCACTATCAACCACTCTTTTTAACATTTATTTTGACGACATGATAAGAGCATGGAAGCAAATGACGACTGGGGGGATTAACTTAGGAAATATAGTAATAAAAACAGTAGCCTTTGCAGATGACCAGAATATAATAGCAAAAACAGAGGACGAACTATAAACTAAATGAAATAACAAAAAAAAAATACAACATGGAAATATCCTCACAAAATCAAAAACAATGGCCTTCAAGGGCGCTCATCCAGTTCGGACAAAGATAATATTAGAAAATAAACCAATAGAATAAGTGGTAAGATATAACTTCCTGGGTTGCGAAATATCATACACAGCGGAAACAGATATAAATAACAAACTAAATAAGTTTAATTATATAATACGAACACTAAAAAGAATTCTGAAAAATAAAGCCAGGAAAGACTCCATAATGAAATTATACAAGACAATGGCAGTGCCTATTATTACTTATGGATCCGAAACACGGAAAGTGACAACACAACAATCAGCCAAAATACAAGCTGCTGAAATGAGATTCCTCAGACCAATAGCAGGATACCAAAGAACATACAAAAAATATAACACAGAAATAAGACAACAACTAAAAGTAGAGGAATTAAACATAACAATAGAGAAATACAGAACAAACTGGAAAGAACACTTGGCAAGGATGACTGAAAATAGAATACCAAAAGCAGCATACAGCTATTCACCACGAGGAAGAAGACGTTTGGGAAGACCAAAGAAAAGATGGAAAGAGCAGCAATTTGGAGCCGGAACAGGCTAGCAAATAAGCCTAAACCGTGAAGAAGAAGAAGAAGAAGAAGAGTGGAATCAAAGTGTACTCTACTGTGTTATTTAAGTTGTAGATCGTCTTCCGGGTCCGACACATCAAATGCTTCTTCTGACCCATACCGCCATTTCTGTGTTGGCCCCATAGCCGCGAGGGGGGGACTAAAACCCTCTCGTTAGCCTTTTCTGTCCTTTTTTTATTGCTCAGGGTCGGAGTCTTGAGCCAGAACACTGGTGACTCCACTATAGTCCAGCCACTGAGTCCCTGGCCCTAACGTTTTCACGACAGTGTTGCCGATATGGATATTCAGTGAGAGGAGCTGCTTTATGTACCACGCCGAATATCAAATCATGGCGGTTAACATAAACACAGCCGACAACATCGCCTTACTAGCGGTGCTAAGAACAATGATTGGTTGTGGCAGACGTCCATTCCCACATCAACTATTTCTTACTGGCATTAGAGGGCAAGTTTCTCTCTTTACCCCTCGTACAACCTAAACGTCAGGGTTGGAGACTTAGCGGCTGGACTTTAGATCCCAGCAATCACATATTTTCAATACCTGTGGAATGCCAACAAAACTATTTTCTTCCTAACATGAGATGAGGTGAAGGGTGATATGAAATAAATGAATGAGAAACGGAGTGACATTAAGGGGGGGAAGGAGGGATGCAAATATTGGTGAGAGTACCTAAGTGATTTAAGGCCTCGCTGCAGAGCAACGGGACTTGCGATAGTTCGAGTCCCCATAAAGGAAGAAATTTTCTCATGGAATTTCGGCCAGTATGGGACAGGTGCCCATCCACATCATGAGAAATTTGTGTAGTTACAATGAGAAGCGGCTCCAGGTTGAAAAAAACCAGCTGTAACGGCTGGGGATTCGACATGCTGAGCACATCCTATATTGACTGGATAAACGTCCACACCCACCTATATGAATAACATCTCGAATTGTGAGGCCAGCAGCCGACTAGTAGGTCAAGGGCCTTTTAGATCTGTCGCGTCATGGAGTAACAAATGGAAAAAATATCTAATGGTGTTTTTCTTTTAAGTCTCGTTATTTGTTCGCTGTTTTTCAGAAGATTTTATAGCCAGTTGATAGGACGTTCAAATTGCTACAGATAACGAATGCTTTATTTTTCTATTTATTATTTTGCCATTGTAATTCATAGATATCGATTGATGATTATTGTTCACAAAACAGAGATCTGAACTGGATTCAACATTTTAATAAAGGAAATGCCTTGTGGGTGCGTGAAGTGTGTTAACTCCGAAAGTTCAATTTGAGATAATAGTATATTAGGATACGAAGTTGGGAAGTGGTTTTTACAGAGGGGAGGAAAATGTTTAAAAACCGAGCGATAACGAGGTTTTTAATTTCCGAGATTCTGTAAAACACTTCACAAACGTGCGTTGTACATTATTTTTAGCGCGATTGTGTTTTCAAAATAATAAATAATAGTAAAATAATACATTTGTTGGAAATATTTGCGTTCATTACAACAACTGACTAACGTTAACAGTGTGGGCAATGTTTATTAGTTGAAACAACGGGAGGCAATGACAACAATCAGTGATAAATGACGGCTAGTACGTATTTATTGTTTTATATTGTTTCAAATAAAGTTCAGTTCATTTAAAATGCAGTGATGTGTTTCGTATAATATATATTAACACTACCTTTTGACTATTTTTTGTATATGCATTGTACGTAGTATACATACTTCCCACACATGGTCTGTAATATGCAATATTACAGTATAGTTATTTAATTACAGAGTAGTTATTTAGATTGGCAACCCCGAAATGTAGGAAGTTGAACTTTCAATCATGGTCGCCATTGCTTTAAGTACGACAAAACGCAGTATCGCGCAAAATACAGATTTGAAAGTTTGAACTTATTCTTTACCATCGTAGTTTAACCTCTCGCCTTATAAGTAAGAGGGAATACACCTATACTCTTTTGATCATAAAGGAAATGGAGGGTCTTCCCGAATGAGTAATCAGTTCAATCTAGAAATTATACCTGTTCCAATGCCACTGTTACCAGCGACAATATATTTATATTATATGTTAGCCTAATGCTATAGTGGCCGCACTTCCATTTTCTTTTCAGAACCAAACTCAGTACATAACATGCAATTATAAAAATAATAAGTTGTACTTCGTTAACTAGCAAATTGGGCTATTAGCAGTGGGAGTTAATTCGAAGCAAAAAAAAAAACAGATATAGGAACCGCAATTTTTTATTTTTTTAATAAAAGTCAGCATATGCTAATGCGATAAAACGAGAAAGATATTATCCAATAACGACCATTAGGAGTGGAAATCCGAAATTAAGAAATCGTTCTAGCTGTCACCATGTTCCTTTCCTGTCAACTCAACAAGATATATACGATTTAATAAATTAAATAAATATATACTCTATAGGCCTATTCAGTAACAAGCAAATTCCATTTGCTGAATTTAAACAGTTCCTGCCTGACAGACTTTTTTCATACCCTATATTCTTTATGACGCCGGATCTAGATAGTTATTCAACTCCGCTTTAAAAAATACATTATTAAAACCAGAGGTCAGATAAAATTGTAACTGTTGCACAAATGATTCGATGAGACTGTATGACGTCATGACCTTGCGGGTTATAGACAAAACAAGAGCGTATACTTTTTAGGGTTATCAAATGTACCCAATACCCCACATCCAATTAAAGATAAATGATAGCAGAGAGTTTTATGGTAGGTCTAATAAAGATACAAACTCACAGCGAACCGGACATTAATTATGTTATTATATTAAATATGAAATTGGTACTTGTAAGTCAGTCCCCCTCAACTAAATTATTAAACTTTACCAAGTAGTTCCAATACGGAGGCCATTCAAAACCAATGTTTCATCTTCTGCATTTTAACTAGTACCAATTAAAATGCAGAAGATGAAACATTGTTTTGAAAGGTCTCCATATTGGAACTACTTGATGAAGTTTAATAATTTAGTCGAGGGAGGCTGACTTACCAGTGCCAATTTTATATTTAATATCTTATTACATAACCTCAACGATGCTTTAATAGGCATTTTATAAGTGTTGATTAATGACGCTGTCAATCCCTGTATCTCATTATGAGGAGCAAAGAACATTCACATAGAATTTTCATCGGACTCTATTCTTCGCCAACTTCTCCTTTACTTCATTCCATGTTTTTCCCTCCTTAGCAATAACTGTTATCTACCATGTGTTTCTTGGTCCTCCTCTTCCTCTACTCCCTGGGGATTCCAATACAAAGTCATTATTCCCTTGTTTTATCTTCTTTTCATAGTTTTGTCCTATCCAATTCCGGTTTCGTTTTATTTTTAATTTCTATAGTAGTTTCTTTTTTATTTATATTCCATTATTCTAAATTTGAAATTGCATCTACCCGTCTTATTCTTATAATCATTCTTAAACAAATTTTTGACAAATGTTTGCAATTTGCTTTGAATGATTCTTCTTGCTTTCCATGTTACACAATCATATAATAAAATTGATTTCACATAAGGCAACTCAATACCATTATTGAACACGTAATTTCATGGCCTCGCGGACATAAGCTCTCCATACACGAAATACACGATAATTCTGAGCTAATGTTTTCCAGTCAATCCCTGTATAATTAACTTACTTACTCACTGGCACTATCGAACCCGTAGGTTCATGGCCGCGCGGACATAAGCTCTCCATACATCCCTATCCTGAGCTAATGCTTTCTAATCATTCCCTGTATAATCTACTTCCCTCAAATCATAGTTAATGTTATTCTCCCACCTCATTCTTGGTCTACCAACTGGGCGTTTTCCCTCTGGCTTTCTACAAGAAGCTTCCATGCAAGTCTTTCATTCCCCAGACGTGCAACATGTCCTGCCCATCGCAGTCTACGAGACTTAACTGTTCTTGTTATATCTGGCTTCCTATAAAGACAATGTAATTCATTGTTATGTAGTTTTCTCCATTCACCTGTGTGTTCATCTCTCTTTGGTCCAAAAATTTCCCTAAATACTTTATTCTCAAATACTTGTAATGTATAATTAAGTACCTCAAATTATGGTTAATGTTATTCTCCCACTCCATTCTTGGCCTACCTACTGGGTGCTTTCACTCTGGTTTTCGTATAAGGAATTTCCTTGTCCCTCTTATATTCCCCATTTGTCCAACATGTCTCACCCATCGCAGTCTACGAGACTCAATTGTTCTTATTATATCTGGTTTCTCATAAAGATCATGTAGCTCATTGTTACGCAGTCTTCTCCATTCGCCTCTCTGTTCACCTCTCTCTGGTTCAAAAAATTGTTTTAAGAACTTTATTATCAAATATTCGTAATACTTTCTCCTCCTTTAAAGTAAGAGTCCATGTTTCGCATCCATGTAACTAGGAGAATAGAAGTTTTTTGCTTTTATATTTACAGTTTAATTTTTTTTATAAGTGGTGAGGTCAAAATTTCCTGTAATGTATAATAGTATGCATTTACAGAATTCACATTAAAATTAAAATTTTTAATTTTAATAGACCTGCGTCTTGATATGACATAAGATTTCTAGGCTGGATATATTAGGACAAAAGCACAAATTGCTTTCTTTATTGTGTTTTCAACATCTTCAAGGGCTCCCCATCCTTATCACCTAGATATTTAAATTCCTGAACAGTATAAATATTTTATCTTATAATTTAAATATAGGCTACTATAAGTCTCCGCAATAGTATTTCTACATTTATCTGATTTAAAAATATATTTAGTAAATTTCTACCGGTTAAATTGTTTTACAAATTTATTTAATGATTTTACAGCCGCCATTCATTTTGTACCGTTTCATTTCATCTGCTACATTAAAGGTGTGACAGGCTGGTCAGGCGGCATCCATGTAATAATAATCTTGTCTTGTAAGCCCATGTTTTTTCCCTTAACAGAGATTTAGGCGCTCTCCCCCTACAGGGAAGAATCTGAACCATACTAATTTAGTTACACTTGTTTCTTATATAGGCTATGCCATTTGAGTGGTCCGTGGTCAGCGTTCCGCTTCATACTGACATCTAGAAACGAAAGTAGTACTAGGACGGGAAAGTTTGGTAATTTTGCTTACAGGCCTTTTCATTCAGGCTTAAGGATCTTTTACGAGCCTGAAGATCTTCAGACTCGGGACCCACGGCTTAAAGTCCCTCCCGGAGAACTTGCTCCTTGGATTTTTCCATCCTGAAAAAGCCCATCGACCCCGGCCGGGTTTGAACCCGCGACCCTCGGCACCAGAGGCAAGGATCATAACCACTAGTCCACCGCGGCCGATATATAAATAATAATAATAATAATAATGATAATAATAATAATAATAATAATAATAATAATAATTATTATTATTATTATTATTATTATTATTATTATTATTATTATAGTTTTATTTATTCTGGCAGAGTTAAGGCCGTAAGGCCTTCTCTTCCACTCAACCAGCATTCAAATACAAATAATTATTTGACATATATATAAATATCCATCCATCCATAGTAATTCTGCCCGAGGGCAGATATTTCACTGCAATCATAGCATTTCCATGCTATGCTTTGCAGCTTTACTAGGAAATTATAGGTGTGGTAACTTCCCGTTGCTTTCCACACCAGTGAAACATGATAATGACGATGATGATGACCGGATGATTTTCGGGAACCGTTGGGCCCTAAGCTTCCTGACATTTGTCTTGCAGGTGAGGTAAACCCCCCCCCCAAAAAAAACCTCACCCAGGAGCTGTCCCGACCGGGAATCGAACCCGAGCCCGCTGCGTGACAAAGCAATACGCTACCTCTAGACCACAGCGGTGGACAATATAGATATACACTATACTAATTATAAAGAATTAAAAATATATTAAATGTTGCAATGTAAATTTCATGCACAAACAACATTTATACGATAATAATAATAATACTTATGATAATAATAACAATAATAGTATAACATGATAAATTATACGAGAAACACCACTTAACATATGTATCTTACACTGGGTAATGATGAAGTCGGGGTTAGACAGACCTTAAATAATAAGTGCTTGATCTCATCGCATCCCTCAACCTGGAATTAGGATGGACACAAGTGTAGAGGGTTCACTTCAATTGTGTAGCCGTTAGATTAGTTTTAGAAATGCATTTAGTAAATTTCTAGGAGTTAGTTTGTTGACATCAACTTTTGCATGTGACCAGCGAGCCAAAGTGCATTAATGTCGATATTACGTTTGTAATTAGCTGATATGTCACTGAATAAATTCCCATCATAACGTATTCTTAGTAGAAGTGACCCTGTTGTAATGTGAATAGAAATTCACTAATAGAGGTTCACGGGGATTTCAAATAGACAAAGATTCGTGTCTTCTCCTGGATTTGCCGAAGTAGTACAGTGGTAGTGCGCCAGCGTGAAATGCTGAAGATCATTCTTTAGGCAGAAATTTTTCTCTTTAGTCTTATTGAATTGTTGGCTTGTTTTAGATGTCAATTTACTCATTTTATAACTGTCATCCATTTCGTTCCATTTCATTTCATCTACCCCTGATGAATTCCATGATATCGCTAAGTGTAATGGTTTCAATGGAAATATTATTGATAATTTGATTCGTAAATTTGAATTTAGAAAACTTATTACTGATTCTACAGCCTTCCATTCTCCTATTAATAAAGCTAATTTTGCAATTTTGCCGTACGTTCCCTCTTTAACTAGAGGTTTGAACAAGATATTCAAAGGACTAGATACTAAATTGATTTTTACTTCCACTTTGACATTAAATAGTGTACTTGGAAACCCTAAAGATAAAGTCGATTGTATAGAGAAATCCGGTATTTATGAAATTGGATGCAATGACTGTGACTTGAAATATGTTGGGCAAACCAGAAGATCCATTTTAACTAGATTTAATGAACATATTGCCCATTTCAGACTCAACAGAATTGAAAAATCTGGAGTTGCCCAACATATTTCTGAGTACGGTCATGCTATCAATAAAAGTAACCTTAGGCTGGTTCGTTCGGTCATGGATTTCAAATTCCTTAACGTCCTTGAAAGTTTGGAAATTTATAAAAATAAGGATAAAATAATGAATAAAGACAAGGGCCCTATTCCGTACAGCGCCCTCTTTTCTCTAATTGAAACAAAAGAGGATTAGTTTTAGTATGTTTTATTGTTCACTTATGAATGATTGCGTCATGTGACGTAGTTTGTTTTTAACTGAATTTGTTTCTTTACTTATTATCAATTCTGTCTTCAGTCAATATCTGGTCTTGAGAATGACAGCTTGGCTGTAGAAACTTGTTGACCATTTTAAAACATTAATTGGTGAAATGGGCATATTGACTACATATATATTTTAATATTATATCACCAAGAAGATCACTTGTGTGTTAAGAATTAATTATACAAAATAAAGATAACTGACATAACAACTAATGCTTCTGCGTGGTGAGAGATTTTTAATTCTTTGTTACGGACCAAAGAGAGATGAACAGACAGGTGAATGGAGAAGACTACATAACAATGAACTACATGGTCTTTATAGGAAGCCAGATATAATAAGAACAGTTAAGTCCCGTAGACTGCGATGGGCAAGACATGTTGCGCGTATGGGGAATGAAAGACGTGCATGGAAACTTCTTGTAGGAAAGACAGAAGGAAAACGCCCAGTTGGTAGACCAAGAATGAGGTGGGAGAACAACATTAACTATGATTTGAGGGAAGTAGATTATACAGGGAATGATTGGAAAGCATTAGCTCAGGATAGGGATGTATGAGAGCTTATGTCCGCGCGGCCATGAACCTACGGGTTCGATAGTGCCAGTGAGTAAGTAAGTAAGTATGATTTTGTTCATATTCTACAATATTTTAGAATGTATGCACCTGAATTTTTTTTTATTGTTAGTTCATATAGGCCTACCAGTTTGAGAATCAGTGAAGAAGCGTTAATTTTCATGTACTATGTCAAATTTTAGCCGGAATTCACCTCCTATCGTAGTTTGAAAGGCCTGGTCAGATGGTATCGTCATGTAACACAGAGTTTAATAATGGGATTTTTTCTCATTTCTACCTGACATTACACCGGACACGAGTAAACAGAGAGATGAGAGAGAGAAAAGAGTGGAGGGTTAAGGGATTATTATGATTAATAGTTTTAATTAATCATGATGAATGTTTCCATTAAATTTACATCGCCTTAAAACGCGCATGACAAAATACGATCGCTCCGGGTGGCAGAATAACAAACATGACTGTGGTAACTGTGAATACGCATGAAACAATAATATTGTGATGTTTTGAAATATATCTCTATTTGGATATTGTGACATCTTGAGAAAAAAACGTTATTTTAAATTAATATGTATTTCAATTCCACCATATATAGATGGTAACTTTCCTATAATCTTCCTGTATTCGTAGATAGGTAATAGGAATATTTAATGACATTATTTAATATATCAGGTTATTAGCGTCGCTATTCATAATGTGTGTGAAAGGGGATTGATTATTTTAAGGGCCAATTACCGAATTCCCAAGGAATGTAGCTATTCAGGTTCTTCTCATGAAAATATTTCAAGAAAAAAAACTTATAAATCTTCATTAATCGCTGTTCTTACTAGATACTGAAAACGAATGTGACAAAAATGTATATATATATATATATATATATTGGCATATTAAATTCTATTTTATTGGGGTAAGCATATAATCAAGAGGACTAAATTATTAATATATAACACAATTGTGAAGAGTATTTTATTATATGGTGTGTAAACATGAACGTTGAAGCAAAAACATATAAATAAATTTAGTCACATAAATGGACTTTTTAAGAAGATCGGCAAGAATATCAAAATTCGATAAATAAAAAATAATACAATAAGAGAAATAATGAATGTAGAAAAGGATATTGTACAAAAGATTGAAGAAATATCCAACTAAGATGGTATGGACATATAATGACAAGAAAGGACACAGAAAAAAAAAAGAAGTATTAAAATGGTTACCTCCTGGAAAAGGGAAACGTGGTAGACCAAAGCCAATGTGGGTAAACGGAATATCAAGATAATATGAAGAGAAATATGACAGAAACAGGGACGTAAGTCCGGGAAGTGTGGAAGAAAAAAAATGGTTGAAAAAACCTGTGTAAAAAAACAAAAACAATTCTGAAATAAATAAATAAATAAATATATATATATATATATATATATTAAATTGTGTATAAGGAGAGAAAAATTAATGTTTGCACTGGAATGCCTGCATAGAATTGTCGGTAACACATTAACGTATAGAATTAGAGATCCCGGTTCATGCATTATTTTTTTATGACATCATGACATATGCTCACTGGCACTATAGAAACCGTAGTTTCATGGCCGCGCGGACATAAGCTCTCCAATAAATCCCTATCCTTAGCGCTGATTAATCATCCGCTGATTAATCTACTTTCCTCAAATCATAGTTAATGTTATTCTCTCACCTCATTCTTGTACTATCTATTGGGCGCTTTCTCCCTGGTTATCCTACAAGGAGTTCTCATGCATTTACTTCATTCGCAATCCGTCCGTATGTCCTGCCCATCGAAATCTACGAGACTTAACTGTTCTTATTACATATTTGGTTTCCTATAAAGATCATGTAACTCACTGTTATGTAACTTTTCCATTCGCATGTCTGTTCATCTCTCTTTTACCAAAAAATGTTTTAAGAGCTTTATTCTCAAATAGGCCAGCTAGTAATCTTTCTACTCCCTTAAAGTAAGAGTCCATGTTTCGCACCCATATAATATAACTGGCGGAATAACAGTTGAATATAAAACCTAATTTCAGTTTTTTTTTCAGAAGTTGGGATAACAAGAGTTCCTGTAATGCATGATAACAATCATTTTCAGAATTAAGTCTATGTTTAATTTATTTGTGCACCTAATTCTTGTTTGTAACTATTGTTCCTATTATTTGAATTCAGCCACTTCTTCAAAATTACATATACATACAGGCCTATATAAATATATATATATATATATATATATATATATATATATGTATTAAAGGTCTAGTGACAATATATTTTTTTTAATTTCCATAACCAAACTCGGCATACAACAATCAATTAACAGAAATAAGATTGAGTTTGTTAACCAGTCAAATCGACCATTAAGAATTTAGCTGAAACTAGTTGATAAACCAATTTTAACGGCTGGGGCCTGATATTCTGACCACATGTGATATATACTGGTTAGATGATAGTCCACCTCTGTAATTAATACATTTGATTATGAGGCCAGCGCCGGCTCGTAGGTCAAGGGACTTCTAGTCCTACCATACTGTTTAGTTTTAATTGACGCGAAACTAAAATTTAAAAATTTGCTCAACAATCGCAATATTCGATTTTTCGCAACCTAATCATCATACCGGTACGATACTGAAATAAAACGAGGAAGGTATTCTCCAAAAATTATCTAACTCCGACCATTAGAAGTGAGGGTTTGTTTTCACGCTACGTAACTAGATACATGGGATTTAATTAATAAAAGTTCGAGTTGGTTGTATACAGAAGAGTATAAAAAAGGGTTTGACGGTAACAAGGGAAAGCTAATTGTACAGGCAATGGATTAATAGTATGGCGTAGGATTAAGCTGAATCTTAATATTGGAATGGGAATTTTTCATTCATTTTCCTTTTTTTGAAAATTGTAAGTATTTAGGAGTTATGATTGCCAAAGATGGTAAACAAGGTTATGAAATTAAGTGAAGAATAGCATTAGGATAATCAATAATATAAACTTTAAATGAAATTCTTTGGGAGAAGAAATACAAAAGTCCGTCACGCAAAAACTGCATACATTAAGTGATTTCCTCAGCAAGTCAAATTTATGATCTCATTTTGCTGGTTTATGGAATATATAATTATTTTGTTAAAATTGAAGAAACTACATTGCTGATATCAGCTTATTTAAAAGTATGGGACTGCATAGAAAACAAATCATGCATAACTGTAAGTTATTATTACTTATCTTGTAGGATTTGACACCAGTATAAATAACATCTAGGGGCACGCCGTATCGTAGTGGTTAAGGCACTGAGCTACAAGCCGGAGGGTCGAGGGTTCAAGTCCCGTTGGGGTCAGGATTTTTAAACTGACCCAAACCCTCTGGCGGCACTATGGCCCTGGGGTCAACTCAGCCTCTAACGGAAATGAGTACCAGGCGCCTGTTCTGGGGGTAAAGGCGGCCGTCACGCAGGGCTGACAACCCGGCTGACATCAAGTGCCGATTGTCTGGAAAAAGTGGGAGCCTTAACCTCCTACTACCCCAAGGGTCTCCTGAGGCCTGTTGTGGGATCACTTTACTTTACTTTTACTTTACTTAAATAACATCTATTCATTTTTCCATTACTTTATTAACATATTAAATCAATTAAACTATTGTATCTTATAGGACACATCCCCAGTTTAAGGGTAAATTAAATTGTATACAGGCCTACATTACGATGAACCAAACATGGCGGTAGCTAAAGTCTATTTTTAATTTCGGGTTTCAAGCAGACCTCCACTTCGAAAAGTCGGATTTCGCTGATTTTTTAGAATACCTTCCTCAGTTTTTTTAATAGCATATGTACTGACTTTCATTGTGAAACATCGAAAATTATGACCGATAATAAATTTTGATCATGATCATTTTCGGAAGGCTCGGTGAAGATCTATATTTTTTTTCAAAAAATGTTCATAGGAATAACCTCTATAGTTACATTCCTTCGGAATTCGCTCAAATAAAATAAACGAAGAATCTTTGAAACAATAGCAAGCAGCCTAGTAAAATCCATCCATAGTAATTCTGCCCGAGGGCAGGTCCTTCACTGCAATAATAGCATTTTCATGCTATGCTTTGCAGCTTTACTAGGGAATTGTAGGTGTGGTAGCTTCCCGTTGTTTTCCACACCGGTGAAGGATGATGATGATAAGGATGATGATGATGACCATATAATTTCGGGGACCATTTGGGCCTTAAAGTTTTCCTGACATTTGTCTTACAGGTGAGGAAAAACCCCCATAAAACCTCACCCAGAAAAACTGCCGACCCGGGGAACGAACACGGGCCCGCTGCGTGACAACGCAGCACGCTACCTCGTGACCACAGCGGTGGACCATAGTAAAATGTGGGTCAGAAACTTAGCAGTTGATGTTTCAAACTAATTCTAAGTCATTATCTTTGGTAATGCAGAAGATCAGTTTAATATCACAAAGAAACAAGATTAAACAATATTATAAAAACAAAAATGGAAGTAATAAATTATATAATGGATTGTGTGCAACAAAAACGTTCATGTGAAATGAAAGATAACCGAAGAAAGTGATGCATGGCTGCAGCTCGAGAGGTTGAAGAAAGGGAGACCAAATGGCACCTCGATCCAGGGTATAAAAACAACAATATGAGAAATAAGAAAACAGGAAAGACAATGGAATAAAAAGGAAAACTGTAGAAGAAATTTAAATTCAACATTTAACTCGTAGAACATTGGACACGTAGATATTTTTTAACATTGCTAAATCGTTTTATAATATCAATTGATCACGAGGTGTTTTAAACTCGCGAACCTCTGAAATATAACATTATACAAATAAACCTTTATAGTGAAGTCGTCGGGACAAGAAAACACCCAATGTTTATATATCAGATTTGTAAGACATGGCAACAGGAACTCCCGTCAGAATCAATATCATCTGCACCAGACGGAAGCTTACGATAAACATAAGGCGCCCAACATGCTCTACTTCCTGTTCCTTGTAACTTCACGCTATAATCCTTAAATAACAAGTGCTTAATTTAGTCACTGGGCTCTCCAACCTTCAAACAGAATTATTCCTATTATTTTTAAATGGAGGGAGGTAAATTGCCCCAGCATTGCTAACTCTGCGACTTGAAATATACTGTATACGTATTGCGCTTCTCCCATCTATGGTTTCTGCAGTCTCTTATGGTGTTCCTGGTTTTGACACGCATCAAGCATTCACACAAGACTCATACCGCCATTTATTGGGCTGGAACAGGGCCTCGAGGAGAAGTTACATTCCCTGTAGGCCCTATTATGCCTTAAGTTGGCACCAGGCTCAGAGTCATATGAGTATGCCAACTCATTAGATCACCACATCATCATCATTATCGGTGCTACAGCTCTTAGAGATTAGCCTTGACCTCCCGAACAACATCGCAACATTCTGCTCTGTTCTTTACTTTCTGTCTCCAATTAGTGTCTCCATTTCTTCTTAAACAAATTTCCTGTCCTTCATCCATTTAATCTTGGGTTTACCACATCATCTTTTAGAGTCAAGTTTTGTATGAAGGGGTCGAGAGAACCTTGGAGGTTTGATTTCTACCTATTCTATATATGATGATGTCCCAAACAATTCGACTTTTCTGGCTTTAATATCAGTTATTATATTTATGCTTTGTATGGAGTTTACAGTTACTGGTTACTTCTAATTCGCCATACTCCTTTTTACATTCCATATTCCATAGTAATTCTGCCCGAAGGCAGGTCATTCATTTCAATCATAGCATTTTCATGCTATGCATGCAGCTTTACTAAGGAATTGTAGGTGTGGTAGCTTCCCGTTGCTTTCCACACCGGTGAAGGATGACGATGATGATAATGATAAGTATTATGTTGATGATGATGATGATGATGATGATGATGGCCATATGATTTCGGGGACCGTTTGGGCCTTAAAGTTTTCCTGACATTTGTCTTACAGGTGAGGAAAAACCCCGATAAAAACCACACACCCAGAAAAACTGCCCTGACCGGGGATCGGACCCGGGCCCGCTGCGTGACAAGGCAGCATGCTACCTCGAGACCACAGCGGTGGACCCATTATACAAAGTTGGGCCATATATCTTGATCAAAATTTTTCCTTCCCAGGTAGACGCATGTTAGTCCCTAGTTTTCGCTACCGTATACCACAATAGGTTTAATTATCGTTTTCTAAAGTGTTATTTTGATTTTATTAGATACACATTTAGAAGTTACATTGTATTTCAACGCTCTTAACAATGATTAACAGCTGCCAATTCTAACTGATTTTGACTAACACGTCATTGTTTGTAATAGCAATCGTTCCTAGATATTTGAAGTTCTGAACTTGCCCATATCTTGCTCCATTTAATTCAATATCCGTAGAATTGTTAAGATATTTTGCTTTATTATTAACTAGCTAATACCCGGCGTGCGCTGCTACGTCTAAATAAATAAAAATGAATGTGCTTTTATGTTTAGTTGAATAAGTTAAAGGAAACATAATTATATATTTATATTTCTTAGATGCCCCGTACTGATTACGCGGCGTTGCCCGGGAATCTACTTATCCCGATCTTCTTAACATAAATGAACTGAAATATGAAAATTAATGTGTTTTATGTTTAGTTAAATAAGTAGAGGGAAAATTATATCGTAATTATTTTTAGTTACCTCGTGTTGTTTACCCGGCGTTGTCCGGGAATCTACTCATCCCGATCTTTTTGGCATAAATGAGCTGAAAGACAAAAATTAATGTAGTTCTTATGATTAGTTGAATAAGTGAAATGAAAAATAATTATAAATGTATATCGTAATTATTTTAAGGTTACCCGGTGTTGCCCGGGAATCTACTTATCTAGATCTTCTTGGCATAAATGAGCCAAAAGGCAAAATTCGTTATTGTGAGTTATCCGTAAAAGAATACCCGCCATGTGCTACTGTGCTTGCACAGGAATCTACGTACTTGTCTCGATCTTCTTGGCATAAATGAAAGACAAAATGGTTATTGTGAGTTATCCGTAAAAGATAAATATATGCTGTCACAGACTTTTTTTTTTTTTTTTTTGAGATATTCGATTCTGTTTACGTTGATTTAGTGTATTTGTTATGGTTTAGGTAGCGTAAGCCATTTAAGCGTCCAAAGAGCTACTTTTTTTTCAGGTTTTCCACTATAAAGGGCGATTTTTAAGGGTGTAGAAGTTGAGTATCACAATTCTGTTATAGCCTGTGTTCATCCCGGGAATCTTCTGAATATTTCGCAAAAAGCCCCATCACAATCGAATCAACGATACGAACAGACATTCATTTTTATATATTAGATTTCAAGATCTGCTTGAATTATTAATTATAGGCCTATTGTTGAATGCAGGCTTTCACGGCCGGTAATCATAATGTTGTGTGATTCCGGGTTCTGTGGCCATGGTCCATAGTTGGTGTTGATACCAGACGTTTCGCCCTCAACTGCGGAGGGCATCTTCAGTGGCGAGTGCTTCTAGGCGTGTTTCCTGGTCGGAAGATCTACTTAGAGTGAGCTCTGCTGACGTTGTGGACGTTGTATTGATACTAGTGGTGGGAGCAGGGTGAGTGAGCGTGGCTCTTGCTGATTGGCTAATGGTCGTCTCCTTATTGTCCCTAGTGTTGATGCATTTATTTTCTAGTGTATGGTACCAGGCCTTAGGCAATTTGATACCTTCCTCTTTTCTGTTAATATTTTCTTTATGCTTGTATATTTCTATAGCCTCTCGGTATAATCTAGGGAAATAGTAGGAAGTTGTGGCTTAAAACTTGTGTATCATCGAATAGAATCTGGTGTCCATTCATAATGGCATGTTCTGCTACAGCCGATTTATCCATTTCTCCTTGTCTGCAGTTTCTTTTTTTTTTCAGATAAACGGGTGGCTATACTTCTTTTCGTGGTCCCTATGTATGGTTTACCACACGAACAAGGAAGTCGATATACGCCGCAAGTGGAGAGAGGTGGCCGAGGATCCTTAGCTGAGCGAAGGCAGTCTTCTATTTTTCTTGTAGGTCTGTAAACTGTTTTTATGTTGTATTTTCGTAGGAGTTTTCCGATACGATCTGTGACTCTTTGTACATATGGTAAGTAGGCTATGCTGGTTGAGGGCGTGTTATCCATTCTGACGTGCTGTCTTCGTGGATGTATGGTTTGTCTTATTTCCTTGGATGTGTAGCCATTTTTCTGGAAACAATTGAACAGATGGTGTTGTTCTTGTTTAAGGTGTTGTGGTTGGCATAACTTAGTCGCTCTGTCGAACAGTGTCTTAATGACACCTCGCTTTTGTCTTGGATGGTGGTTAGAGTCTTTGTGCAGATATCGGTCTGTGTGTGTAGGTTTTCTGTAAACTGTATGTTGAATTTCCCCATTGCCAGTCCTTATTATTTGAACATCCAGGAAAGGAAGTCTTCCATTATCTTCTTTTTCCATAGTGAACTGTATTTTGTTGTGTCTGCTGTTAAGGTGTTGAAGGAAACGTTCCAATTCTTCACTGCCATGTCTCCATACTACGAATGTGTCATCAACATAGCGAAACCAATGTTCTGGAGACTTGGGAGCTGTTTTTAGTGCTTCTGTTTCGAATTTCTCCATGAAAAAGTTCGCTACTACTGGGCTTAGAGGACTGCCCATGGCTACTCCGTCGGTCTGTTCATAGTAGCTGTTGTTCCATTGGAAGTAAGTAGTAGTTAGTACATGCCTGAATAAATTGGATATTTCTTCTGTGAAAATCTGTCTAATGTAGTCCATGGTCTCATTTACTGGCACCATGGTGAAAAGGGAAACCACATCGAAGCTAACCAGTATATCTTGAGATGTTACGTTTATATTCCGTAGTCTCTCAATGAAATGTGTCGAGTCTCTGATGTAGCTGTCCGTTTTTCCAAGGAGTGGTTTCAGAAGTCCTGTAAGATGCTTTGCCAGTAAGTAGGTCGGGGAACCGATGGCACTGACAATTGGCCGGAGTATGTATTTTTGGAAGGCCATAGAGTCTTGGAGGTTGAGCTTCGGATACGCGTAATTTCTTCTTAATTCCTTCTGGCAAGGACGATTGCTTGATAAGATTGTTGGTTTTTCGAAGAATACCGGATGTAGGGTCTCGCTTGATAGGTTTATATGTATCTGGTGTCAGAATCTCTATTATTTTCTCTTTGTATTCGTGTGTATTCATAACAACTGTAGAGTTTCCTTTATCGGCTGGTAAAATAGTGATATTATTATCATTATTTAAAGTTTTTAGCGCTAGTCTCTCCTTCTTAGTTAAATTGCTTTTCGGTGGTTGGGCGCGACGGAGTATTCTTGCAGCTTCATAACGAATTTCATCAGTTGTTTGCAAGGGGAGATTCTTGATGCTTGCCTCGATGTTAGAGATAATATCCTCTACAGGTATTGATGTGGGTGTGATAGCGTAGTTGCCTCCTTTTGATAGTACAGATGTTTCTTCAGTTGACAGCGTGCGTGATGACAGGTTTGTTACGGTATGTTGTAGACCGACTGATTGCTGTAAGGGTCGCGATTTGCATTTTTAGATAGTCGAATTTCTTCATCTGCGTTCTAGTAGACTTTAACATGGTTGCTTCACTTGAGTTGTATGTAATGCTGTCGATCTTGTTCCAATATTGGTAAGGAATGCTGTTACTGATTGTTATGTGAAGTGTAAAGAGTTCTGCGTCGTTGGTTGCTAACTCCTTCCGTGTTTGTTGGATGCGTTCTCTGAGTAGAGCACGTTCAGTACGGTCGTATATGCGATGGGCTTTTTTAGATCTAAAAGTCCTCCGTTGTTGTAGGAATTTGGGTATATATCCAGCGTCTCTGCACCGTAATAAAAAAGTATAAGATGATAGTAATTGGGATTTCTTCTTCCGGAGTGTCTCCAGGTGTCGAATACGTAAATAACTTTCCTCCCCGTAGAGGCGCTTAATAGTTGAATGCAGGCTTTCACGGCCGGTAATCATAATGTTGTGTGATTCCGGGTTCTGTGGCCGTGGTCCATAGTTGGTGTTGATACCAGACGTTTCGCCCTCAACTGCGGAGGGCATCTTCAGTGGCGAGTGCTTCTAGGCGTGTTTCCTGGTCGGAAGATCTACTTAGAGTGAGCTCTGCTGACGTTGTGGACGTTGTATTGATACTAGTGGTGGGAGCAGGGTGAGTGAGCGTGGCTCTTGCTGATTGGCTAATGGTCGTCTCCTTGTTGTCCCTAGTGTTGATGCATTTATTTTCTAGTGTATGGTACCAGGCCTTAGGCAATTTGATACCTTCCTCTTTTCTGTTAATATTTTTCTTTATGCTTGTATATTTCTATAGCCTCTCGGTATAATCTAGGGAAATAGTAGGAAGTTGTGGCTAAAACTTGTGTATCATCGAATAGAATCTGGTGTCCATTCATAATGGCATGTTCTGCTACAGCCGATTTATCCATTTCTCCTTGTCTGCAGTTTCTTTTATGTTCAGATAAACGGGTGGCTATACTTCTTTTCGTGGTCCCTATGTATGGTTTACCACACGAACAAGGAAGTCGATATACGCCGCAAGTGGAGAGAGGTGGCCGAGGATCCTTAGCTGAGCGAAGGCAGTCTTCTATTTTTCTTGTAGGTCTGTAAACTGTTTTTATGTTGTATTTTCGTAGGAGTTTTCCGATACGATCTGTGACTCTTTGTACATATGGTAAGTAGGCTATGCTGGTTGAGGGCGTGTTATCCATTCTGACGTGCTGTCTTCGTGGATGTATGGTTTGTCTTATTTCCTTGGATGTGTAGCCATTTTTCTGGAAACAATTGAACAGATGGTGTTGTTCTTGTTTAAGGTGTTGTGGTTGGCATAACTTAGTCGCTCTGTCGAACAGTGTCTTAATGACACCTCGCTTTTGTCTTGGATGGTGGTTAGAGTCTTTGTGCAGATATCGGTCTGTGTGTGTAGGTTTTCTGTAAACTGTATGTTGAATTTCCCCATTGCCAGTCCTTATTATTTGAACATCCAGGAAAGGAAGTCTTCCATTATCTTCTTTTTCCATAGTGAACTGTATTTTGTTGTGCTGCTGTTAAGGTGTTGAAGGAAACGTTCCAATTCTTCACTGCCATGTCTCCATACTACGAATGTGTCATCAACATAGCGAAACCAATGTTCTGGAGACTTGGGAGCTGTTTTTAGTGCTTCTGTTTCGAATTTCTCCATGAAAAAGTTCGCTACTACTGGGCTTAGAGGACTGCCCATGGCTACTCCGTCGGTCTGTTCATAGTAGCTGTTGTTCCATTGGAAGTAAGTAGTAGTTAGTACATGCCTGAATAAATTGGATATTTCTTCTGTGAAAATCTGTCTAATGTAGTCCATGGTCTCATTTACTGGCACCATGGTGAAAAGGGAAACCACATCGAAGCTAACCAGTATATCTTGAGATGTTACGTTTATATTCCGTAGTCTCTCAATGAAATGTGTCGAGTCTCTGATGTACCATATGTACAAAGAGTCACAGATCGTATCGGAAAACTCCTACGAAAATACAACATAAAAACAGTTTACAGACCTACAAGAAAAATAGAAGACTGCCTTCGCTCAGCTAAGGATCCTCGGCCACCTCTCTCCACTTGCGGCGTATATCGACTTCCTTGTTCGTGTGGTAAACCATACATAGGGACCACGAAAAGAAGTATAGCCACCCGTTTATCTGAACATAAAAGAAACTGCAGACAAGGAGAAATGGATAAATCGGCTGTAGCAGAACATGCCATTATGAATGGACACCAGATTCTATTCGATGATACACAAGTTTTAGCCACAACTTCCTACTATTTCCCTAGATTATACCGAGAGGCTATAGAAATATACAAGCATAAAGAAAAAATATTAACAGAAAAGAGGAAGGTATCAAATTGCCTAAGGCCTGGTACCATACACTAGAAAATAATGCATCAACACTAGGGACAACAAGGAGACGACCATTAGCCAATCAGCAAGAGCCACGCTCACTCACCCTGCTCCCACCACTAGTATCAATACAACGTCCACAACGTCAGCAGAGCTCACTCTAAGTAGATCTTCCGACCAGGAAACACGCCTAGAAGCACTCGCCACTGAAGATGCCCTCCGCAGTTGAGGGCGAAACGTCTGGTATCAACACCAACTATGGACCACGGCCACAGAACCCGGAATCACACAACATTATGATTACCGGCCGTGAAAGCCTGCATTCAACTATTAAGCGCCTCTACGGGGAGGAAAGTTATTACGTATTCGACACCTGGAGACACTCCGGAAGAAGAAATCCCAATTACTATCATCTTATACTTTTTTATTACGGTGCAGAGACGCTGGATATATACCCAAATTCCTACAACAACGGAGGACTTTTAGATCTAAAAAGCCCATCGCATATACGACCGTACTGAACGTGCTCTACTCAGAGAACGCATCCAACAAACACGGAAGGAGTTAGCAACCAACGACGCAGAACTCTTTACACTTCACATAACAATCAGTAACAGCATTCCTTACCAATATGGAACAAGATCGACAGCATTACATACAACTCAAGTGAAGCAACCATGTTAAAGTCTACTAGAACGCAGATGAAGAAATTCGACTATCTAAAAATGCAATCGCGACCCTTACAGCAATCAGTCGGTCTACAACATACCGTAACAAACCTGTCATCACGCACGCTGTCAACTGAAGAAACATCTGTACTATCAAAAGGAGGGCAACTACGCTATCACACCCACATCAATACCTGTAGAGGATATTATCTCTAACATCGAGGCAAGCATCAAGAATCTCCCCTTGCAAACAACTGATGAAATTCGTTATGAAGCTGCAAGAATACTCCGTCGCGCCCAACCACCGAAAAGCAATTTAACTAAGAAGGAGAGACTAGCGCTAAAAACTTTAAATAATGATAATATATCACTATTTTACCAGCCGATAAAGGAAACTCTACAGTTGTTATGAATACACACGAATACAAAGAGAAAATAATAGAGATTCTGACACCAGATACATATAAACCTATCAAGCGAGACCCTACATCCGGTATTCTTCGAAAAACCAACAATCTTATCAAGCAATCGTCCTTGCCAGAAGGAATTAAGAAGAAATTACGCGTATCCGAAGCTCAACCTCCAAGACTCTATGGCCTTCCAAAAATACATACTCCGGCCAATTGTCAGTGCCATCGGTTCCCCGACCTACTTACTGGCAAAGCATCTTACAGGACTTCTGAAACCACTCTTGGAAAAAACGGACAGCTACATCAGAGACTCGACACATTTCATTGAGAGACTACGGAATATAAACGTAACATCTCAAGATATACTGGTTAGCTTCGATGTGGTTTCCCTTTTCACCATGGTGCCAGTAAATGAGACCATGGACTACATTAGACAGATTTTCACAGAAGAAATATCCAATTTATTCAGGCATGTACTAACTACTACTTACTTCCAATGGAACAACAGCTACTATGAACAGACCGACGGAGTAGCCATGGGCAGTCCTCTAAGCCCAGTAGTAGCGAACTTTTTCATGGAGAAATTCGAAACAGAAGCACTAAAAACAGCTCCCAAGTCTCCAGAACATTGGTTTCGCTATGTTGATGACACATTCGTAGTATGGAGACATGGCAGTGAAGAATTGGAACGTTTCCTTCAACACCTTAACAGCAGACACAACAAAATACAGTTCACTATGGAAAAAGAAGATAATGGAAGACTTCCTTTCCTGGATGTTCAAATAATAAGGACTGGCAATGGGGAAATTCAACATACAGTTTACAGAAAACCTACACACACAGACCGATATCTGCACAAAGACTCTAACCACCATCCAAGACAAAAGCGAGGTGTCATTAAGACACTGTTCGACAGAGCGACTAAGTTATGCCAACCACAACACCTTAAACAAGAACAACACCATCTGTTCAATTGTTTCCAGAAAAATGGCTACACATCCAAGGAAATAAGACAAACCAAACATCCACGAAGACAGCACGTCAGAATGGATAACACGCCCTCAACCAGCATAGCCTACTTACCATATGTACAAAGAGTCACAGATCGTATCGGAAAACTCCTACGAAAATACAACATAAAAACAGTTTACAGACCTACAAGAAAAATAGAAGACTGCCTTCGCTCAGCTAAGGATCCTCGGCCACCTCTCTCCACTTGCGGCGTATATCGACTTCCTTGTTCGTGTGGTAAACCATACATAGGGACCACGAAAAGAAGTATAGCCACCCGTTTATCTGAACATAAAAGAAACTGCAGACAAGGAGAAATGGATAAATCGGCTGTAGCAGAACATGCCATTATGAATGGACACCAGATTCTATTCGATGATACACAAGTTTTAGCCACAACTTCCTACTATTTCCCTAGATTATACCGAGAGGCTATAGAAATATACAAGCATAAAGAAAATATTAACAGAAAAGAGGAAGGTATCAAATTGCCTAAGGCCTGGTACCATACACTAGAAAATAAATGCATCAACACTAGGGACAACAAGGAGACGACCATTAGCCAATCAGCAAGAGCCACGCTCACTCACCCTGCTCCCACCACTAGTATCAATACAACGTCCACAACGTCAGCAGAGCTCACTCTAAGTAGATCTTCCGACCAGGAAAACACGCCTAGAAGCACTCGCCACTGAAGATGCCCTCCGCAGTTGAGGGCGAAACGTCTGGTATCAACACCAACTATGGACCACGGCCACAGAACCCGGAATCACACAACATTAGGCCTATTGTATTTGTTTTAAGGATTTTACAAGATAGTTTGCATTCCTTGCTAGGAAGATCACTACAACCACATATTTTAAACACTTGAGATTTGCTAACACTCCTTGATATCTTTACCTTGCGTGCTTAATTGACCCCGAGAGCTACGCCGGCGCGGCTGTAGCATTGCTGCCGAAAGGGTTACCCATGCCGGACTGGTCGAAGGCGATAAGCCAGACGAAAAACTACCTTAGTCGAAAGAGTGACGATCTTTCACCGTAAAAATACAACAGTCAAGAAACGCGGACGTGGGTTCCACTGGGGTAAAATTTTCTGAGGTAAAATATTCGGTTCTCTGGGAGGGACTATTTCAGGAAATCCATGTCGAAGGGTCAAGAGGAAAAACATTAGTTCAGGCTATGAATGTATGGATAGCTTACGTCCGCGCGGCCATGAACCTATTGATTCGATAGTAAGTTAGAGATTTGTTAAACCAGACTATGTTTATTTAACATGAGATGAGGTTAAAGATAACACGAAATTAATTAAATTAATATAAAAGAACATGATGGTGAAGAGTGGAGAGTGATTGTGGGATAACATTCGGGAAACAGCAGAACCCCGAGAAAACCTTAAATAAAATTTCCGGTGCGGCCCATCAGTAATAACCCTCATGAATCCAGTATAGAACTGAATCCCGTCGCGACGGGACAACTGTGCGCACTAGCCACGCGTCCACAGCGATGGCTTATACAGAACCTGTGGTCTCGAGGTAGCGTGCTGCCTTGTCACGCAGCGGGCCCGGGTTCGATCCCCGGTCGGAGCAGTTCTTCTGGGTGAGGTTTTTATCGGGGTTTTTCCTCACCTGTAAGACAAATGTCAGGAAAACTTTAAGGCCCAAACGGTCCCCGAAATCATATGGCCATCATCATCCTTATCATTATCATCATCATCCTTCACTGCTGTGGAAAGCAACGGAAAGCTACCACACCTACAATTCCCTAGTAAAGCTGCAGTGAAAGACCTGCCTTCGGGAATGGATGGATGGAACAATAATTTAAAACTAAGAACATATTCTATTTCATTAAAAATCCGTCATGCAGGAATTACGAAAGCTAAGCGAATTCCTCATTAAGTTCAATTTTTAGTTTATTTTTGCTCGTTTACAGAATATATCAATCGTTTGTTAATTATAGCCAATGCTTTGTCTACGACGAAGACCAATCCGAACATCGTCAGCGATCGTCGTTGCATTCGCTCACATTGTTTTTAATGCATATGATTTATCTTCAACGTTGATAGCTGACATCAGCGTTCATCGCTGGCTTGCTCCTATATTTGAACTACTTGAATTTCGGACGAACATCGTTGTCGATTTGAAAGAATGAAGAAGAAGCTAGTCTTCGTAATCACTGATGAAACTGCTAAAACCAAAGGAAGATTGATTGACAAAAGTCGGCAAAACAGCGCGCATTTTCTTATTTTAGCAAATTTACAACAAAATTTTGATAGTTTTTTTAAATAATCGTGTTCTACATGACAAGAGCGTGAAGGATTACACGGTTACATAATATATATAGGCCTATATATATATATATATATATATATATATATATATATATATATATATATATTTGTTGTGGCTTGACTTAGTCACGCAATAGATAAGAGCAGTAAGGAAATAATGTATTCCTAGTGATTATATGCTATGAGTAAATAAATAAATAAATAAATAAATAAAGCCTGATATGTCCCTTTAGGGCAAAGGCCTCCCTGTACAGGGGTTAAGCTCTATTTGAGAGTGTCACCCGGTGAGCTACTCCGTGGTGAGAAGTTGACTTGGATGTAGCACTTGGTTTGTATACACTGTCTGTTCTGTGATTAGTTAATACACAGTTGGCTCTCCATCGTTCTCCAGCTTTTCCTGCATCTGGCGACTCTGGACCATTGCGCCCCTGCTCGTTCTTTGAAGATGTCAGCCCATCGTCGTCTTGGTCTTCCGCGCTGTCTCTTGCCTGTGTACGGGTCCCACATGGTTGTTTTTATTGTCCACCTGTCGTCCTGTATTCTTGCGACGTGGCCTCCCCACTTCCATTTTTTCCTGATGGCTTGTTGTGCGGGATCAGTTGTTGAGGATATCGCTTGAAGTGTTGTATTCGAGATTCTGTCCTTCAGAGTTATGCCTAAGATTTTCCTCTCCATTTTCCTTTGGCATACTTGGAGTGTGTACTTCAGTTTGGCAGTAAGATTCCAAGTTTGGCAGCCATATAACAGTGTTGGAAGAACACAGGTTTGTAGTGTTTCCATTTTGAGTTTCCGGTTGAGTGACTTGTCCAGCAGTATAAATTTCAGTGACCAGAACGCCTTCCAGGCGAGAGCTATTCTTCTGCTTATTTCCTTCTCTACTTTCTGATGGAAGGAGAGTAGTTGTCCTAAATGCTATGAGTATGCGACATAAATTTAAATAAACAAAACGTACACTTTATTGTAGCAGTATATGATTAACTACCCGAGGTGTATGTATATATATCCATCCATAGTAATTCTGCCCGAAGGCAGGTCCTTCACTGCAATCATAGCATTTTCATGCTGTGCTTGCAGCTTTACTAGGGAATTGTGTAGGTGTGGTAGCTTCCCGTTGCTTTCCACACCGGTGAAGGATGATGATGATGATAATGATGATGATAATGATAAGGATGATGATGGTGATGATGGCCATATGATTTCGGGGACCGTTTGGGCCTTAAAGTTTTCCTGACATTTGTCTTACAGGTGAGGAAAAACCCCGATAAAAGCCTCACCCAGAAAAACTGCCCCGACCGGGGATCGAACCCGGGCCCGCTGCGTGACAAGGCAGCACGCTACCTCGAGACCACAGCGGTGGACATATATATATATATATATATTGATTTTCTTCCACAAAATGCGAGAAGTGCCCTTATAATTTAACGAGAAGTTGAGGATAGATAACCTAAAATCGCCATATTTACAAAGGAATCGATTAGTTTTCTTTTCGTATGAAACCGGTATCATTCGAACAACGCCGAGTGATGATCGATCTTCGCTGTATAATAAACCAGAGCTTAAATCCTGTAGGCCTATATTTGCGGCGGCTAGAGCGATTTTTAAATTACAGCTTTCAGGTAACCCTCCACTCCTAATGGCCAAATTTTGCTCACTTTGGAAAACACCTTCTTCGATTTATTTAAATAGAACATCCCGAGTTTCGTTGCGAAAAATAAAAACTTCAGCCGATAGGACGACTTCAGGACAAACCCCACACTACAACCTAATCGTCCGATTTTGCTTGTTAACGAACTGAACATTATTTTTTTAATTTATTGGCTAGACATATGCAGAGTTTGGTTTCGAAAAAAAATACTGCATATTATCTAACTCATAGATACTAACGAACTCGAACGTTCATGATAGCGCGGACATAAGCTCTCCAAAATCCCTATCCTGAACTAATGCTTTCCTATATACTTTATCTCCTTCAAATCATAGTTAATGTTGTTATCCAATCTCATTCTTGGCCTGATATTAGGCGCTTTCCTACAAGAAGTTTCCATAACCTTTTTCATCTCCCATTCATGCCACATGTTCCACCCATCACAGTCTATGAGATTTAGGTGTTTCCCATGAAGTTCACTGTAATGTAGTTTTTTTTATATTCCTGTCAATTAATTTCTTTTTTACTCCAATTTTTATCTAAGCGGGCCTAGAATCTCTTGGTCTACCGGCCGGCTCCTAACCTCACTTCCACATGTGTTAATCAGTGAGTGGACGATCATTCAAGTATAAGGGTAGCATGTGGTCTGATGTTGGTTCTCTAACTGTTATAACTGGTTTTTCCAACCTGGAGCGGTTACTGATACGTACTGGTACTTAAATTTCTTACGATACAATACTGGTTTTGATAAACCCAGGTTAAATAAAATTTACAATAGTTTGTTTTATATCCAAATTATAATAAGCATAAATTATTACATGCTATACGTATCTATAATACACTTGTTATCTATATTATGTGTTGAATTACTCTAGATTTAACAAATAAAATATAAATCTACAAGGCAGAAAAAATTTAAATAAAACTACTAATGACACAATAAATTTAATTGTGGAGAAACATAATTATTTAAGAACAACTAGGCCTAATTGTATAAGCGCGACTTAAAGGTATCAAATGTGTGGCAACCCCTGATATATTGAGGGAGGGAATTCCAGGAGCGGACAGAGGATACTGTGCAAGAAGTAGATTAAGGAGAGGTGCTATGGAGAGGGATTGTTAGCAGACTGTTATATTGGAACCTAATGCCAAAATCCGGGTGAGAAAATAACTTCTCAAATCTGGACGACAGGAACTAAGAGTGTAAGAGTGCAGACGCTTAAAAAGAAGTGAGAGTTGTGGGTAAGATGGGGCCAAGAGAGATTTTAATTAAATGTGCTGAGATTATTGTAGACTATATGCTAAAACATTCACAATAAGGAAATTAGAAACATAATGGAAGCAAAAGAAAGCATAATTGAAAGAACTGAGGAGAAGGAATTAAAATAGTTAGGACATGTTTTTAAGAATGGAAGATGAGCGATGGCCGAAACAACTATATGAATGGCATCCGAACAGAAAGAAGAAAAGAGGGAGACCAAAGTTAACATGGAAGGAAAACATGAAGACAATAATGCAAGCTAGAGGCTAAGTACCGAAGATGCCCAAGATCGTAGCCTTTGGAGGTTTGGCACGGGAAGACGGCAGCAGCTGTAAAAACCCGAAGATAGATAGAGATAGAATTTTAATATTATAATAAATATAAAAATTAAAGTTAATAATTTTGTATTTTAAATGTTTTAAATATTTATATATAAGTTAAATAAATAAAACATGTAAATAATTCATGTTGGTTATTGTTGAATAAAAATATCTTAGTAATAATTAAAGAAATTGTACTACATAACGGTTTTTGTAAAGAATGCTTTTAAAAATTGTTTTAAGTCATTGTTTGTCAAAATTATAAATCCTTCTATTATAACTGTAATAAGAACACCTGCATAACTTCATATTCCTAAATGAAAGTAAACTAAACTCTGATTGGATATTAAAACAATTAACTTTCTTATTTATCAAATCAAATAAAACCTTATATATAAAGAACTATTAACCAATAGAATTAAAAATAACATCATGTGATGTAATAATGGTCTAAAATTATAAAATTGTTGGCCGACCACGTAGAAGATGGACTCCACTTTTAACTTCGCCGGAACAGGCTGCATAGCCTAAACCTTGTAGTAAGAAGAAGAAGAAGAAAATTATAAAAAAATTACACTAGTCATTCTGCATACAACTTTCAACAAAGATAGAAGCAATAAGAGCACTCAAGATAAAATGTAGCTAATATTTAATACAAGAAGATAATTGATGTAAGAAAAAGAAAAGAAATTATTTTTAATTGACGGTGAAGAATAATACCATCTACATTTACTTAATCTGCTGGGAACTAAAGAACTGAATAAATTTACAATTATTTCTACAAGAAACATTTTTTGTGATTTTGAAGTGTTTCCCTATCCAGTGTACCAACTTCCGACCCTAAGAGAGAAAAATTAAACCCAACCTAAAGCATAATCCTTGTTGGTACACAAATACATCTTCAAAATGTTACCATTACATTAAGAATTCACATGAAGAGAATTACTTATTCACACACGTGGGGCATGAAGATCTTACTTCTTCAATGCACATGAAAAAAAAAAAACCCTCAATAGTTTTAATTCCTATGGAATTTCCTAAATAACATAATAACAAACACATTTAAATTCTAGCCTATTCCAGTTTGACAGATCGATGCACTTTGCTTCAAGGTAAAAATAAATAGCTTATTATAAAATGGTGTACCGCTGTACAATCGATAGAGGGCACGATTGTATCACGCGATCTCGATTTCACTGGCGCGGTGTATTATTAGTGTAAGTAGGGTAAAGGTGGCCCCGCAGACATGTTGGAGGGGGAGCTGTAACAATAAGCAACATGGCATGCTTTTAAAATATATAAAAGTTAACTGCTCATAGAATTATGTAGAAAAATACCGGATTGAATTTAAGGAAAGTAATTATGCATGCAGACAATGACGTTTTGATAGCCAGAGCAGGAGATTCTCTTCAATAGCACAACTGCAGTTATAACATACATACATACATGTGTTCTGGCCCAAGAGCAGGTCATTTACAAAAAAAAAATCAGCATTCCTCCACTCTTTCCTAACTCACCCTGCCTTTTTGTATCCGCCTACAAATAATGTATTTTAATATATTGTCTATCATCTGTTGTCTTTTTCTGCCTCCAACCTTCTTTCCATTGACCATTCCATCTAGGCAATCCGTCAGCCAGACAGTTTCTTTTAGCCAGTGGCCAATGCAATATCGCAGTGTCAATTAATAAGACTAAATGCTTGTTGGCATATCTAAAGACCCTTAATATTATTAAATAGTTTATCTGTTATATATTACTGACTAATCTGACAACTGATCTATCTGATCAGACTACATCGTTGCTCATAATGCGTGCCATTAGATTTATATTCAATCTCCGATCGTTTATGACCACGTGGTCTCCTTCATTTCACAGGCCTTATCATGGCTACGCCTAAAGAACAGAAGAACTTTAGTGCTTCACATACCTTATACTATTTCCAAATTCTGCCCACATATTTACCAACTTATTTTAACAACACGTTTTCAAACATTTAATCGGCTTCATCACAATTTAGGAACAAGATCACAAGAACTCGTCCTTTACTTTTGATACCACAACACAGGACCCTGTCTGTACTCTGAATCTTACCCAATTATCTATGGCTAGATCAATTGAACTCACTTCCCAGTCATGTCAGGGACTGTCAATTGCTATCATTAATTTAAATCCAAATTAACTGAACATCTTTAAGTTTCGACACAATGAAAACATTAAATAACGTAACAACTAGTATAAAGTATTCTATTAAATAATCCTGTAGGAAGCTACTTTACTTTATTTATATCAGTTTTAATGATTATTATATTCTATGTTTTTGTTTAGAATTACGCTAGTATTAGATCCATCATCATTGTATTTTGTTTAGGTCTGTATTTTAATATCTTAAAATTGTAATATGTAGTAATTTTGTATAATTTTTACTATTCCGCTGCTTGAGTGGAAGAGAAGGCCTATGGCCTTAAATCTGACCAGCTAAAATAAATCATTATTATTATTATTATTATTATTATTAGTATTATTATATTATTAATATTATTATAATAAATGAGCGTGAGTCTGTAATGTCTGTCCTTTATGGACTCAAAACTACTTGTCCGATTTGAATGGGTTTTTTCTCTCCATCACTTATAAGATTTTTCTGTGGAACAACTAACGTTATAGCATTTTAACCCTACGTACTATAATACATCGAGCACCAAAAAAAAGTTTTTTTTTTTTTTGGGTGCTTAAGGCTTACGCTGCCTAAGCCGTAAGAATACATCAAATTAATGTGCACAGAATTGAATATCTGAAAAAATCCACAAAAAAGCTGCGCAGCATATGTCTATCCTTTAAGTATTACTCACAATAACCGTTTTTGTCCTTTCAGCTCATTAATGCCAAGAAGATCGGGAGAGTAGGATTCCCGGGCAAGCGTAGCAGCGCACGGCGGGTATTCTTTTAAAGGATAACTCACAATAACCACTTTTGTCGTTCAGTTCATTGATGCAATAAGATCGGGATAGTAGATTCCCGGGCAACGCCGGGTAATCAGCAAGGGGTATCTAAAATCACTACGATATAAACTTAATAATCATTTTTCTTTTCACTTATTCCACTAAACATCAAAACATATTTAATTTATTTAGGCGTAGCAGCGCACACAAGGTATTAGCCTAGTGTGTTATAAATACTTAGTGGAAACATAAACTAGCCATCGGGTCGTATTACACGACACAGCGGAACGTTTACCTCCAGTCATAGCAGCACTGTCGCTGCGTCGCACTGACGTAGATACTAACCATGTATAAATCAGGAAGAAATATCAAATAACCACTTACCAAGCTTACTTAGGGTATTGGCACTGCAGTTCTCGACGCCACAGACTGACGTAAAGCGAGTGTACGCGGGATGATAGGGCATTAGTTCCTCAAATAATCCACAAACGAAACAGGTCAATGTTCCGCTATGTCGGACAATAGTAAGTGAAGTAAGAGACCAAAAGCCTTCAGAATATCGGATTGCTTAAAATATTCATATGGAAGAATAAATATCTTAATACTGAAGGTAAAATAAAAAAAAGTACAAAACCACACTAAAAAACAGTGATGACATCGTGTTGAAAGTTGGACAAGACAAAAGGGACGCAACAAATTATGAGTAGAGCAGACATAAATAGGCCTACACTAATGAGTCATATGGTAAAACCAAATTAGAATGACAAACGAAGATGTGAGACAACAATGCAATATAATGAATGTCAACAAATTTATAAAAACTAAAAAAGGAGAGAAAATTCAACGCTCAGATAGAAGGCAATATTATAAAAGGCTATATAATCCAAGAGACGAAAGAGATGTCAGCAGATCGAAAAACGATGGAAAGAATAACCTGACGTCATCTTCTAAATGAGTCATATTCTGTATGAGGAATAAACAGGTCATGAGCCTAGTTAAAAGAATAAAAAAAGAACTGATTGTTGAAAAATGCCCTCCATGCTAGCTCATGTGGCAGCTTGCTTTCTTCCTGACTAGCGGGCCTGGTATTTATACCCGGCGAGTGAAAATTTTAAATGTAAAATTTTCAGTCTCGAAACCTTAAGGGGTGGTGGTGTAAATTGTTAATTGCTGATTGTGCACCAGATTCCAGCATTAAATTGTACTTCTCTCTTCGCAGTACAATTGAGAAGGCACGTGATACAATATTGATGGGGGACGTTAAGCCTGGCGGCCCTATGTGCTTCTCAACAGGAGTAGATTATGTTTCCGGCACTGGGTTTCAACACCCTCCCACATACAACAACTCCAGACTACACAAACACATAATAATAGACTCATCCCACACTCCTCTCTACACACAATACAATAATAAATCACCTACGCAACGTAGTCTGCCGAAGTGGCGCGTAAATTGAAAATAGCCATATTAACGCCATCTATCCGCCCAGCGCGGAACTGAAGAACATAATATGGAATGGATGACATTAGCACACACACAAAAATAAAATGATAAATTTCTTATGATGGAGAATAAAATTAACCACGATTTGACGGAGATGAATTATGCAGGTAGACTGCAAATATTTGTTCAAGATAGGGATGGTATGGAGAGCTTATGTCCGCGCGACCATGAACCTTCGCGTTCTATACTGTCTATTAATTGTTTTTATCTAATATATAGGTTTCACATTCCTTATCAATTAAATCCTCACTGGCACTATCGGAACCCCGTAAGTTCGTGACCGCCGATTTCCAATTATCCCCTGTATAATTTACTTCCCTCAAAACTTGTTGGTATTCCTCCCACCCTCATTCTTGACTTACTTATTGGGTGCTTCTTTTCTTACAAGGAGTTTATACCCCTCTTTTTCATTCCCATTCGTGCCACATGTCCTGTCTATCCCAGTCTAAGAGATTGGACAGTTCGTAATTATGTCTGGTTTCCAATAAAGATCATGTAGCTCACTCTTAGCTCATGTTAATCTTATCCATTCGGCTCTCTGTTCATACCTCTCTTTATTTTAAAGATTCCCTGAGAACTTTATTCTCAAATATTCATAATATTTTCTCCTCCCTTAACCGTAAGAATCCATGTTTCACATCCATATAATGTAAGGGGACAATAACAGTTATATATATTTTTTGAACTAACGCTTGTTGAGAGAAGTTATAATGACAAGAGTACATATAATGCATAATAGCATCCACTTCCAGAATTGAGCCTAAATTTAATTTCTTTGTGCATCTCATTCCTATTTGTAATTTAATTATTGTCCCTAGGTATTTGAATTCAGCCACTTCTTCAAAACTTTCCGTCCATTTGTTATTAACTGTCCATTTCCATTCAACAATTGTTTCTATGTGTGTGTATACACACACACACCCACACATATATATGTCCCGCGCCGTGCCGAGTGGAAGCCTTGGCGCAGAGCTACGGGACTTGCGCTGGTTCGAGTCTCCATGGGGGAAGAAATTTTCTCATGGTATTTCGGCCAGTATGGGACCGTGCCCACCCAGCATCGTGATGCATTTGGGTAGCTACAATAAGTAGCGAACTCCAGGTTGAGAAAACCAGCTATAAACGGCTGGGGACTCGACCATGCTGACCACATGTCAACCCCTACAGTGGCTGATTATCATCTACCTCTGTGGATGTGAGGCCAGCAGCCGGCTGATAGGGCTAAGGGCCTTGTAGGCCTGTCGCGCCAGAGTTATATATATATATACATATATATATATATTATTGATATGAAAAGAAAATGAATGCTTGAAAACTCTGTACGTTTAGCGCGCTAACGACCTGAGCTACCCAAGTATTCCAACACAAACATACATTTTTCTTATATATATGTAGTATTCTCAATTCACACAAGAGGTAGCGGAAAATCGTTCCGACTGACGTTCTAGTGCCCAACATAACAGTTCAGCAAATTTTTAAAGAGAATCTTTACTTTATAGCATTAACGCTTGTATATTTAGATATTATAACTATATTTTTTACAACATTTGGCAATGAAGGCAAATATGATACGAAAAGAAAATGAACGCTTGAGTCAATATGAGAATACTACATATAAAAGAAAAATGTATGTTTGTGTTGGAATACTTGGGTAAGCTCAATGTCGTTAGAGCGCTAAACGTAACAGAGTTTAGAGACTCAGGTTCAAATCCCAACTCAAGCATTCATTTTTCCTTTCATACATATTTGCCTTCATTGCCAAATGTCAAAAATATAGTTATAAACATATATATATATATATATATGGTAGATAAGAAAATAAATGCCGTGGACGGGATTCGAACCCGGATCTCGAGTCTGGTACCTCAGCGTATATATATATATATATATACATAGAAAGCGTACTTTTAGGTTGCACAACATACATACTTCATTATCTATGTGTCAAACTTTTGGAGGTAAAATAAACCCATGACCTACCAAATTATATCTATAGTTTCACACTTCTAAATGATAGGCCTAGTGCTTTTCCATGGGGAACTAATGATACCTCAATCCATTTTTTACAAGTGACTTACATTGTCTTTTTCTGTGACCCTTCATAGACATATTTTGTCATTATCATTTTCGATGTCTATTAAGTAGGATCTGTGAATTTTTGTAACAATTTTTAAAAAATGCCACAATAGTTTCATTCCTTCGGAATTTGCTAAGAAAATGCGCACCCCGTTTCTGACAACCAAAAAATGGAAGGTGACATTCGCGATATATGTAGCATTTTAAAGACCATGCTATAAAAGGAAGAGACCGAAGAGTGTAACGATCAGGATGTGAAAGCGGAGAACTTATATTGTATAACAAGTTAAGAAATCTGAAATGACGTAACGGTCCACTTCAAAGTTTTCACTACCAAGGATGACCAGGTACATCTTGTGAAAGAAATAAACTACTCCTCCTTCAAACAATTGAATGTTATTTATCAAACTCTATGGTAATTGGCTAAACTCTGTCATGACTGGTCCCAACCCCAGTTAAAAAAAATTCCGTCACGCAGGAACTGCGTAACTAAGCCTAAATCTAATTAATAAAGCATAACACCTGCTGTAACAAGAAAAGAGTTGAGACAGAAGTAGAAATCCTCACCAAAATTGAATTTATGGTCGATTTTGCTGGTTTAATTTCTTTCGTTTACACTAAACTGTGTGCTATAGTTACATTATAAGCTGCAGGCCGCCACGCAGAGCAGAACATCTCGTGCCGATTGTCTAAAAAATATGAACCCTTAACCTCCTACTACCCAGGATATATCTAAGGTTCTATAGTGGAACCACTTTACCTTTTACAAGTCCATTAATAAAAACAAAATGGTAGCTGGCTGGGGCGATTTTTTAAGTCCCGGGTTTCGACTTAAAAATGTTGGATTTATTTATTTTTGAGAATTCGGTAACTATATGCAGTAGTAACATGAACTGCGCGGTCAAGAAATAAAGCAAGAGATAAAAATGGCAAAAGAAGCTGTTAACAAGAAGAGAAGTATTTTCTGCGGACCTTTGGCAAAATAATTACGGAAGAGGCTAGTGAAGTGCTTGTGTGGAGTGTAGCATTGTAGGGTGCCAGAGACTTGGTCCATTACGACGGAATGAGGAAAAGCGACTGGAAGCTTTTGAGATGTGGAATATGGAGAAGGGTGGAACGATAAAAATGGACCGACAAAATAAAAAATAAAGATATGATAGACAATGTGGGCGAAGGAAGACAATACTCATAAGAAGAGGGAAAGAAAGTGGATGGCCACTGTTAAGAAGAAAACTGCCTTCTGACGGATGCCCTAGAAGGAAATTGTCCAGGGGAAAGAAGAGAGGCAGAAAATAACATCCAGATGATAGATAATAATAAAAAAATAGTTTGTATGCGGATACAGAAAGGAAAGCTGAGTTTAAGGAAAGAGTGGAGAATGCTGAATTTGCAGTGAAAGACCTATACTATTGGGCAGAACACTATGTATGTATGTATGTATGTATGTATGTATGTATGTATGTATGTATGTATGTATGTATGTATGTATTGTATGTATGTATGTATGTATGTTATGTTATGTATGTATGGTATGTATGTAATGATATGTATGTATGTATGTATATGTATGTATGTATGTATGTATGTATGTATGTATTGTTATGTATGTATGTACTGTATGTATGTATTTGTATGTTGTATGTATGTAGTGTATGTATGTATGTATGTATGTATGTATGTATGTATGTATGTACATGGGTATTATGTATGTTATAGTTCATAGCATATAGAGTGAGATGATGTATGTATGTATGTTATGTAGGTATGGATGTATGTATGTATGTATGTTATGTAGGTATGTAGTATGTATGTATGTATGTATGTATGTAGTATGTATGTATGTATGTATGTGATATGTATGTATGTTATGTATGGTATATATATATATATATATATGGATACAGAGTTCCGTTACCACAGAATTGAAAAATTGCTGCTGTACAGCAATTTTTTAAATTGTTATTTCTGGTTAATCCCTATTCGTATTGAATCTGATATCGCTGATTATTAACGAACTAAACCTTACTTTTTCTTATATTTTGTTATATGTTGAATTCGTTCCGAAACAAAAATTGCAAGTACTATATCGTTAAAAGACATGCACACCTTCATATAAATATATTCTTCCAGTTTATATTATATGGATGGAAAATAGGATTCTTGCTTTAATGGAGGACCAGCCTCATAGGGAAGTGGGCAGCAATTTCTGATAGCACCCGTTGGAACCCCACTAGATTCCTGTAAACCACACATTTTCAACACCTGTGGATTACGCAATCATAGTCTTTTCAATGCTATGTTTTGGCAGCTTTACTAGGGAATTATAGGTGTGGTAGCTTCCTGTTGCTTTCCACACTGGTGAAGGATGATGATGATAATGATAAGGATGATGATGATGGCCGGATGATTTCTCGGGGACCATTGGGCCCTAAGCTTCCTGACATTTGTCTTAACAGGTGAGGAAAAACCCCCGAAGAAAACCTCACCCAGGAGCCTATTCTCCGACCGGGAATCGAACCCGGGCCCGTTGAGTGACAAGGCAGCACCATACCCTCGAGACCATATATATATATATATATATATTATATATATGCCCACCGCTGTGGTCTCGAGTTAGCGTGCAGCTTTGTCACACAGCGGGTTCGGGTTCGGATTCCCGATCGGGGCAGGTTTTTCTGGGTGAGGTTTTATCAGGGTTTTTCTCACCTGTAAGAACAAATGTCAGGAAAAAATTAAGGCCCAAACGGTCCCCCGAAATTATGTGGCCATTATCATCCTTATCATTATTATCATCATCATCATCATCATCATCCTTCACGGTGTGGAAAGCAACGGGAAGCACCACACCTACAATTCCCTAGTAAACCTGCAAAGGATAGCATGAAAATGCTATGATTGCAGTGAAAGACCCTGACCTTGGGCAGAATTACTATGGATGGATGGACGGATATATATATCATATTCGTCTCAATAGAATTAAGTTAGTCCTCTTCTGGGTATTATTACAATCATCATCACCTATCATATCATCGGAGCAGCGTAACCCCCGTCTTCCAAGGCGCCCCAACCTCAACCTCAGTAGAGGGTTACTAGTGCACCATGCATATGATAGAAAACAAGAAAATGTCGTGATGACAACCTGGTGATTGATTATATATATTACATACGAACTTCTTATGTTGTAGTTATACGATAATTATTATTGGTGCACCGCTGTGATTTCGGGGTAAGTCATTCTACCTTCTTACGCAGCGGGCCCAGGTTTTATCCCCGATCAGAACAAGTTTTCCTAGGTGAGAGTTTTTTCTGGTTTTCCTCACCCAAAAAAACAAAAGTCGGAAAAACTTTAAGCCTACATTATTCCCGAACATCTTCCCCCCATCATAATCATTCATATCATATTCGTCTTGTTTAGTATGAATTAATGGTGGTGTGCCTTGTCTTAAATCTTCGTATGGTCTTGGAGGTGACCTTGGCATTGAGCTGATCACTTACCAGGAGTCCCTCCACGTAATCTATATGTGGATAAAACAATGTGTGTAATCCAGAATTTATTAATCCTATACCATCAGAACGGTCTTCCAATAATGACCAGATGAGTTGGGGCATAAAAAAGTACGTATATAATGGAGAGGATTAAGTAAAATCAAGAGAGAGAGGTGGAGAGAGTCGGAGAGAGAGAGAGAGAGGAGATATAGTATAATTGAATCGATGGGAGAAAGAAGAAAGGAACTGTCACTTTTTACTTGTTTTTTTTTTTAGGAATTGTTACACTATCATTTTTGTTCCCTTCCGCAAACGTCTGGTCTAATTACTGAACTACCAAGTGGAAAATTCAACTACTGATCGATTTTATTAAAATGGTCTTTTTCTTTACGGATTTCCTGGATTTATAACAAACTTTTTTGTTCGTCATGTTGTAAAACAGAACAAGTTTTCTCTCCTTGCAGAGAATACAAGGATAACGACATTAAAAAAGTAATCAGCAGATCCCATAACGTCATAAAACAGTATGTTTTTGCTGGAGAATGTTCATCAAAACTCAATTAGAAACAAGTTGAGTAAAGGAACGCGTAAGCTAATTCAATTTATAGTTCGATTTTGCGTGGAATACGAAATATATCTCTCTATTTCTTTTAATTAAATTGCATGTGTCCAGTTTCCAGAAAAAAAATCATGACAGACCTAGAGCGATATTTTTAAATTAAGACTTTCAGGTAAACCCCCACTTCTAATAATGAATTTGCTGATTTTCTGAGAATATTTTTCGCGTTTCATTCAACTGGCATATATCAAGTTCGTCGCTACAAATACCAAAAATGGGTGTGCCGACAGAGACAAGTTTTTTTTTTTAATTTCAACCCTAAATCTCACACACTCACTCACACTCACTCAATCCTGGCACAATCGAAACCCGTAGGTTCATGGCCCCGGCGACATAAGCTCTCCATAATCCCTATCCGGAGCGTAATGCTTTCCAATCATTCCTGTATAATTACTTCCCAAATCATAGTTAATGTTGTTCTCCCACCTCATTCTTGGTCTACCAACTGGGCGTTTTCCGTCTGGCTTTCCTACAAGAAAGTTTCCATGCACGTCTTTCATCCCCATACGCGCAACATGTCCTGCCCATCGCAGTCTACGGGACTTACGTTCTTATTATATCTGGCTTCCTATAAAGACTGTAGTTCATTGTTATGTAGTCTTCTCCATTCACCTGTCTGTTCATTCGCTTTGGTCCAAAAATTTTCCAAGAACTTTTCTCAAAACTCGTAATCTCCTTTCATCCCTTAAAGTAAGAGCCTGTTCGCACCCATATATACACTGGTAAAGAAGAGTTTTATATATTTTCAGCTTAACGTTTTTGAAAGGAGTGGACATCAAAAGTCTCTGCATGATAAAGCATGCATTTCCAGAATTGAGCTAGTTTAATTTCTTGTGCATCTCATTCCTATTTGTGATTATTGTTCTAGGTAGTTAATTCAGCCGCAATCCCTCAAATTTCCCTCATTTGTCATTAGCTGCCATTCATTATATAATGTATTTCTACGTGTGACCATATATTTAGTTTACTGATATTTACTTCCAGTCCTAATTCTTAGGGTTATCATAGTGTTGCTGTTGGCCTTAGTATCTTCGCTATCGGCCAGTAGTACAATCATCAGATAAACTAACAGCTTTTAATACCATTCAGTTGTAAACTTTTTCCTCTAAAGTTTAATGAATGACTATACAAAATAAATAGTAAGGAGATAGTGATCTCTGCTTCAACCCAGTCGGATTCAAAAGTGTCTGAAAATGTTGCCTACACGCACCCCACTGTGAAGCCATTTAGAAACCTCGTATAAGCTAAATAACTTTTTGGGAAATCCGAAAACTCCAGAGGACTATATAACTTCCCTCTAAATGGCATATGCTTTTTTGAAGTTAATATAGTGATGACAGTACCATGATAT
>JASPKZ010004343.1:0-17104 GCA_030220185.1 Diploptera punctata | reverse complement strand
AAAACCACACAAATAAAAATAAGGGTAACCAGTTTGAGAGACAATAGCGCCTGCGACTCTCACGGAACGATCACTTCTGCTAAAGTTTGTCGCGTCGAAATATCTACTCCGGTAGGTTATTGGAAAAACAATCATTTTCGTCTTCTGCTAGTTTATTAAAACATAGTTATTGATACATTTCAAGCCTGCGAGTAATTCTTTGTTTGTTGTGTGTTTATTGATGTAATAATAAACGTATAATTTTGTTTTCGTCCGCGTTTCAAAACTCCAATAACAAACATAGTTAGTATAGGCTATACAGGCAAAGACAAAACCCATGCTGGTCAGATCCCCGGCAATTACCAGACTAAGAAGCAATCCAGAAGGTTGATATCAAATATATCAGTGACGGCAGAACACAATTTCAAATCCCACCGGCAAAACATGTGGATGTATAGTAGGAACATATTGGTCTAGGAAAAGATAGACCATTAACGGGAGACAAACTAAGAAACTTCTGGTCCCTCCAGTGAGGATTTAAATGTAGGGTAATTCTACATGACCAACATAGTATAAGAGCCAAATGGTTTACCCGTTATTGTAATATATATATATATAATATAATAATATATATATCTATATATATATATTATATATAAATTATATATATATACATATATATATAATATATATATATATATCCATTCTTTAACACTAAGATAATTTGTAACCCGCAACTAAAATTACGGACGAGAAAGCTTTATCTTAAATCATTTATTTTTTCACAAGCATAAAGTTATTTTACGTGCCACAAGTACGGACAGGAGATCCTCGTTTTTTTTATCCTTTCCGAATGTAGTAAGAGACAGTACTTTTGTACCCGGCGTAAACTAACAGATGCTGCGGTGTTAAACTGACAGAGCGCGGATTGTAAACTATTATTAAATCAAGATCGTACATTAAGTCCAGGAAAAAGTAAGATTTAAATCTGGAGAAAAATTAGGAAATAACGGTTGTGGTTATAACAACCACACTTACCACCTCCCTTTACATCACATTACACATTTGTATTAGACCATAATCTTAAAAATAAAGGGTGTATGTTTATGTTGGAGTGTAACTGATAGTATTCTAAATTACCACCCAGCATCGTGAGGAATTTGGGTAGACTACAATAAGTTTCGGCTCGATATGTGAGAAAACCAACTATAAAGGCTAGTGGAACCGACATCTTACCACATATCACCCCTACACTGGCACGATGATCGTCTATACGCTGTGATTACCACATTACATGTAATACTTGTCAATAGTTTAAATTGGAGTTTTGGCGCTGGATTTTAGTGCCTTGCAGTTAAAACGAGCAGATGTTTTGGACATGGACCTTTGTACGTCACATGCTTCTGTGGAACTCTTGCACCATGGATATTTTCGACAAGAACTGTCTTGCAGGTAAAAGGCAGTTCTATAACTGTTTCCTATTTTTTTATTGATAACACTAAAGTTAGTAAATAGCTACTAAACAGAAAAAAAAAAAATAAAATCAGTTTGACAAACACTGGAGAAAATGGTACTAAACTCTGTTGTCTTTAGCCTATTTATATACAACATTTCGCAAACCAGATATCAAATTAATCTAAAATTTAAACTTATATGCATCTTTTATGCAGGACGGAACTGCACTTGTGAATACATTAGAAGCAGATTCCAAGAGGAAATTCTATCTGAGAACAACTCGCTTCGTTGGGTCTTCGTGATATATTCACGCAGGTTTCTTCTTTATCCAATATAAAAATGCAGTTTGTTTCTGTTTCTTACTTTATTTTCACTATTTTTTATCGTACACAAGTTGGTGTCTTTCGTATCCAAGTCATTTCAATAAAATACATTCTCATACACTACAATTGGTGTCATGTTGTCTGCAGGAAAAGATATTCTGCTTTCCGACACGTGAAAGAGCAAAGTAGAGTTGACCACTTGACAAACAGGATTATAGTCGCTTTATAAGCTAATTTCACTGATAATTGTAATCGTTTGAAACAAATTAGCAAGTCGTTTCAGATCAATGCAATTGTTGGTACGAAACCCTATTTCCGTTTTATTCTTTGTCAGTTAGGAGGACGGCCTCAGTTGATATTTTGAACCTGGTGTTTATTGCGTTTTTACACAATTTCAGCGAGTTAAGGTGTCGTACTGTATAATTGATGATCCTTCAATACATGTGAGTGCTTACTGGGCGGATTTAATAAATTCAAAAATTTTGTTCGAAACTACAATACTTTTGTCTAGATCCATTATTGTGTCTATCAACTTATTTTTTTTTGCTTCCGCCGGAATCATGATCGCTTATCTTTGTACCACATCATTATTTTAGCTAAAATCGCTCGATCGTGCATACATTCTTCCTTCAGGTAGTTCCTTTCTACAAGTGGAAGCACTTCTTCATACTTTTTTTCTTCCGTTGCAAAATCTTCTCTTAAAATTAGTTTACAAGAGTGTGTATCCCGGTATAGACACCATTTACAATTTTTTAAAAGAGTTTCCCTGCAAGCTTGTATCTCAGATTTCACATTTCGTTATTACATGCATATTTTCTCTTAAAGAACTTTTCTACGCGATGCAAAACAGTTATCATCATCTTATTCACTTCAGGGCTTAAGGCATTCGCCTGTTTTCGAAATCAAAATATTCCTTCCATCTCTTCCTAGGTCTTCGTACACCCCTAAATCCCTTTCGTTTATATGATATGCTGGCTTGGGCACATTTTGTTCTCCATTCTGTGAACATGCTGTATCCCACCGACGCGGAGTTGTTGAATTCTTCTACTATTTATATGAATATTTTCTAATTCCTCTTCTTAATTGCTTCATCATCTTATGTGGTCCAATTTTTGTGCATGCTTTGGTCTTTCTTATAAAAGTCATTTCTGGCACTTGGTATTCTACTGGAACTCCTCTTAATTTGTTACCCAGTACTCACTAACCGTGCAGAAGGAACCAGTACCGCCATTGTATTGTAGAATTCAATCTTGTATCCTTCCCTCGTTTCGTTTTCATGTTCTCAGTGTTGTATGAATGGTGTCTCACATAATTTGAAATGTTGCTAACTTATTGTCCAATATCATTTCTTGTTCCAGAAAACAGTTCACAAGTCCAGATAATAAAATTTAAGACTTGTGATAGATGTTAATTTTTGTTATTATTTTTCGATCTTATGGGCGACATCCCAAACTGCATTTGTTTCAAACGGCCGATGTTTATTTTGTAGTTACTCGCCAAATCTGAAAAAAAAGTCTTGTTAGGTAAGAATAAATTCTGCCCATTATTTTTGTGTTCTCTCACAAATTTGCTGAGTGTTTTTCTACTAGCGGGCACTGTACATTCATCCCATGAAGTTAAATAGTGTCGCATTAACAGCAGACCACGTGCCGTCACAGACTGGAAACTCTTGTTCGTAATTTCAAAGCGCAATGCGCACGTTTTCTCGCCCTTTAATAATATGACCTTGTACACTGGAATTTTGGTGGCTAAAACCTAATTAATGAAAAATAATTAAGCAGTGCTCCCTGTTTAATATAAATGATACAGGCCTAATCCACCTTTTCATCTGTTTCAGAACGATTTATATGCTGTGGAATACAGAAAGCTTTGTTTACACGCGTGTAGACGTTACTACCACCAGAGGTCTGATATGTGTGTGTGTGTAGTGATGTCATTTTAAATGACCCTACTTCTTCTACGTAAGATTAAACAAGTTTATTAAATATATAAATTTCGTAAAACGTTTGTATAAAATGGGTCTTGTTGCATAGCAGTAACAAAAATGATGACGTAATGACTTATGTTACGGAGCAACGCCACTGAATGTGCATTGTAAAGTAACTTTAAAATTTGATATTGATAAAATATTAACATTTCACACCACAGATGGAAATGGACAACTGTTTCATCTATGAATATAGTTAGTAATTTGGTAGGATGAACAATGGTCAATGCTTCCCTTTATCAGTGAAATACTAAATACATTTAGGAATGCCACATTTATCAGTAGATTAATGTTTGAAAATATATCACGTGTTATACTGTACATATTTGAAACCTAATTGTTTACACATTTATAACAAATTTAAATATCTTTTTTTCAATGACTCCAGTTTGTCCTTTTAGACATTTCTGGTGTCCTCTCTCCTGGCAATAGCGTAATGGTACCCTACTTCTGAGATTGGGGGCGCCTAGAAGGCGGGATTACGTTGACCCGATGAATACGATGGGTGATGATGATGAGAATAGTGCGCCAGGAGAGTCCCTAATGCTAAGCGTAATCTAAGATAAATATGAATGAATGATTGCGAGGCCATATGATTTACGGGGACCGTTTAAAAGCCTTAAAGATTTCCTGACATTTGTCTTACAGGTGAGGAAAAATCCCGATAAAAACCTCACCCTGGAAAACTGTCCCGAACGAGGATCGAACCCGGGCCCACTGGGTGATACCTCGAGACCACAGCGGTGGACTAGAAATTTTAAATTTAAATTGTATATTTGGCTGTGTTTAATATATTTTTATATAAGATATTTTGCTATTTTAATTACAACCGTAACTTTGAAATTAACGTGTTGAGACTTGTTTGTTCGCATTTAATAGTTGGTAAAAATAAGAGAACATTTTCTATCTAAACCGAGGCTTGAAACCTCGACACGCGCTGACGCACTGAGGCTGTTGTAATTGTTTAAGCAAATACACATCCAAGGAGCAGAAACAAACCGTTCCCATCACATCGAAATCACTGCACAGTACAGAGTACAGTAGAGTTTATTTCCATTAACAACAACATTTTCACATGTGTTTTTAATTCGGTGTCATATCAGTTAATTATATAGAAGTAGCATAGATGTACTCAGTTCTTGTTGTTCGTACGCAAGAGTTAAAACAATTGGAAAGAAAAACAACAATGTGCATAAACCGATATTCTAATCCAACATCTCTAGATTTGTGTCTGCTCTTAATTGCATAAGTAGCACAATTGGTTAATATTCCACTCAATCAGCACAAATACAAATAATATTTGACAAATAATAGATATACACTATGCTAATTATAAACAGTTAAAGATACATTAAAATGTAGCAATGTAAATTTCATGTACAACACACATTTTATAACGATAATAACAATAATAATACTTACGATAATAATAATAATATAATATAATAATAATAATAATAATAATAATAATAATAATAATAATAAAAATAATAATAAGATAATATCCAAATGATAAATTATACGAGAAACACCAATTAATAGATGTACGTTACACTGGGTAATAATGAAGTCGAGGTTAGAGCAAATGTAAATTTTAGATTTCTTTTAAAAGATGCCAATCGTCACGGCAGCCCCTATTTCTTGTGGTAAGGGAATTCCAGTTGCGAGAAGTGAAGATGGTGATATGACAAGGGACTGATGTGATGTCCGCTATGTTGCGGTATATTAAGCAAGAGACTATGTTGTGATCTTGTGTTTTAAGTTATGGTTCGAGGATAGATAACGGGAAACGGGATGATAAATAATTGGGAATCGAGGTATAGCAGGATCTTAAATAAGAGAATTAGACAGTGCGATTTTCTTCTTTTAGATGTAGCCATGACAATTCGTGGAAAATGGAGAAATGTGATCGTATTTTCGAACATAAATATTGAATCTGATACACACTATTATGGACACGCTGCAGTTTGTCCGACAATCCGTCACTTATGTCAGTTAGTAGAACGTCACAATAGTCAAAATGCGCCATCACTAACGTTTGGAATATGGTTTTTAACCATATCCATGAAAGGTAATACATGAATTTACGAAAACTTAGTTTTAAAATTACGAAATATTCTCTTTTACATAATTACAGAGTGCTATTCGTTAATCTCTTTTAAAATAAAGCACTCCGCTGCTTAAACTTTCAGCGTTGTGTCCATGTTACGTCAAGTAAGGTAATAGAAAATGAAATAATAATTTATATAATTTTTTATTTCTCTGATTTGTTTCGGAACAGATCGTTATTTTTATTTCTGATATGTTCAACCTTCATCTTGAAACAAAAGTTATCTCTGAAAATCGATTGTCCGCCTCTTCTTGAGCCGTAACCACACATTTTACAGAACGTCACGAGATTTATAAAAAAATAATGAGTATGAAAGAGCATAAACGTATTTTTTGAGTTTAACGGAGAAATCACACACAATCTAAGTTACCCTCTTGGCTATTTAATTTTTAAAAAATCAAGCGATCCTGTAAAAAAGAGAAACATTTTTAAAGAGAAGATGAATGTTCTCTAAATGTATACAAGACATAGGAACCCCGGGGAATTATATTAGGGAAACAAGATACAAAGGCAAGGGTCTGGGCTGGAACAAATATAATTGTAAATGAAAGTCGGGATATGCTTTCAGATTCCAGGAGTATATTAAGTAGATGGAAGATATTTTTAATCAACTACTGAGAGTATATGCAGAACAAGGTATTGTACAGCACGATTTACAGACAACATATCAGTCGCAGAGCCAAGCTCACTAGGGATTCAAATAGCGATAGCAAACATTAGACGTATGAAGCATCAGGTTCACAGCACAGAACTAACAACATTAGGTGACGAACATTTTGTGGACAAGATATAACAAATGTATAAACGATTTGGGAAAAACTCTTCAAATAAAATGGAAAAAATATTGTCGTGCCAAACTCCACAAAAAAGAGAAGACTGACTGCAACAACTAAAGAGGCATCACATTATTTTCAATTTCTTACAAAACCATAACAAATATATATCCACACTTAGTCCCTATGTTGGCAATATAATAACGAGATCATGAATGTGGGATATAAACAATTTGAGTCAAAATAGGTCATAATGTTATTATAAGACAATTTTTTTAATTAATGTGAATATAAGGATAGTGTACATCAAATATAAGGTGCAGCAGGTACTATTCAGATAAAGTTGTTTAGTTCCCAGATGCACTACGGAAATGCTAACATGTTATACCTCAGACGAATGTGTCTCAATGGAGCACACGCAATATTAATCGGCAAACAGTACTCAGATACATTTGAAATATATAATGGACTAAAGCAAGCCGATGTACTTTCTCTTCTAATATTAAATTTTGTACTTCAGAATGTCAACAAAACTTTATAGAATGAAGACGGGTGTACAGTTGTATGGTATTAAAAGCTGTGATGATGTAGAAATGTTGGATGTACGAGGGTAGAACCCGAATATTCTCTTGATTAATGCCAAGTTTATTGGGGCAGAAAATACACATCAATGCACTAAACCTCAAGGGATCTGACACAGACGTTTAATACTAATTGGAAATGAACAGCAAATGCAAAATGAGGGACCATTTTAGTAACTGGTTCAATTAAAATATTCTATAACAATTACTAACAGGAATGAGGTACAGGTATCAATTAAGATGTGGACTATTTTATGAAAATACATTCTATTAAGCTTTACAAGGGACACTTACCTTACAAATTCGCTCAAAAAGACGATTAACCTGAAAATATATAAAATGTTTTATCTTGCAGTTATGTGGATATTAATCACGAACTCTTACTTTAAGGTAGGAGGTGAGATTATGAACTTCATAGGGAAACGTTGCAACCGAAACGAGACCAACCGACAAGTGAGCTACATATTCTTCATATGATGAGGAATGTGACGAGCAAAACATGTTGGAATAAATTGGCAATGAAATAAACTCACTTTAGTAGAACCAAAGGGAAATCGTCCGTTAAGTCGGCCAAGACTGAGGTGGGAGAATAACATTAACTGTGATTTGAGGAAAGAGGCGGATCCGTAACGCAAGTGGGTGTACGATCAAATCTCATAGCTGGTGTCTCGGATACTTCATGTGCGTCTCGTATTTGAAGGTACGGAGATTAGCCAGGTTTTCTTGTTGATTTTTTCCCGTTTTCTCTCCTGCCACAAATTAAATTCCATCATCTCTCAATACTCATCTCATTCACTTCGTTTCATTTTGTTCAATTCCGCCCTTGTGACTTACTAGGCTCACACCTTGCTGTTCGCAGACATCTATAAATATAGGGCTCATCTCATCTTAACCTTCGAACAGACTCCTTGTTGGCCACTGGTTTATTAATTATATTAGTAATAGTAGTAGCCAGTAGCAGTAGCAGTAGGAGTAGCAGTAGCAGTAGCAGTAGCAGTAGGAGTAGCAGTAGGAGTAGCAGTAGGAGTAGCAGTAGGAGTAGCAGTAGGAGTAGCAGAAGCAGTAGCAGAAGCAGTAGGAGTAGGAGTAGCAGTAGGAGTAGCAGTAGGAGTAGGAGTAGCAGTAGGAGTAGCAGTAGGAGTAGCAGTAGGAGTAGCAGTAGGAGTAGCAGTAGCAGTAGGAGTAGGAGTAGCAGTAGGAGTAGCAGTAGGAGTAGCAGTAGGAGTACAAGTAGGAGTAGCAGAAGCAGTAGCAGAAGCAGTAGGAGTAGGAGTAGCAGTATCGGGTAGCGGGTAGAGGGTAGCGGGTAGCAGCAGGAGCAGCAGCAGCAGGAGCAGTAGCAGTAGGAGAGTAGCAGTAGCAGTAGCAGTAGGAGTAGCAGTAGCAGTAGCAGTAGCAGTAGGAGTACGAGTAGCAGTAGGAGTAGCAGTACGAGTAGCAGAAGCAGTAGGAGTAGCAGGAGCAGTAGCAGTAGCAGTAGGAGTAGGAGTAGCAGTAGCAGTAGCAGTAGCAGTAGGAGTAGCAGTAGCAGTAGCAGTAGGAGTAGCAGTAGCAGTAGCAGTAGCAGTAGCAGTAGGAGTAGCAGTAGCATTAGGAGTAGCAGAGCAGTAGCAGTAGCAGTAGGGTAGCAAGTAGCAGTAGGAGTAGGCAGGAGCAGTAGCAGTAGCAGTAGGAGTAGGAGTGCAGTAGCAGTAGCAGTAGCAGTAGGAGTAGCAGTAGCAGTAGCAGTAGCAGTAGCAGTAGGAGTAGCAGTAGCAGTAGCAGTAGCAGTAGCAGTAGGAGTAGCAGTAGCAGTAGCAGTAGGAGTAGGAGTAGCAGTAGGAGTAGCAGTAGGAGTAGCAGTAACGAGTAGCAGAAGCAGTAGCAGAAGCAGTAGGAGTAGCAGTAGGAGTAGCAGTAGCGGGTAGCGGGTAGAGGGTAGCGGGTAGGCAGCAGGAGCAGCAGCAGCAGGAGCAGTAGCAGTAGGAGTAGCAGTAGCAGTAGCAGTAGGAGTAGCAGTAGCAGTAGGAGTAGCAGTAGGAGTACGAGTAGCAGTAGGAGTAGCAGTACGAGTAGCAGAAGCAGTAGCAGAAGCAGTAGGAGTAGCAGGAGCAGTAGCAGTAGCAGTAGGAGTAGGAGTAGCAGTAGCAGTAGCAGTAGCAGTAGGAGTAGCAGTAGCAGTAGCAGTAGCAGTAGGAGTAGCAGTAGGAGTAGCAGTAGCAGTAGGAGTAGCAGTAGGAGTAGCAGTACGAGTAGCAGAAGCAGTAGCAGAAGCAGTAGGAGTAGGAGTAGCAGTAGCGGGTAGCGGGTAGCGGGTAGAGGGTAGCGGGTAGCAGCACAGAGCAGCAGCAGCAGGAGCAGTAGCAGTAGGAGTAGCAGTAGCAGTAGCAGTAGGAGTAGCAGTAGCAGTAGCAGTAGCAGTAGGAGTAGCAGTAGCAGTAGCAGTAGCAGTAGGAGTACGAGTAGCAGTAGGAGTAGCAGTACGAGTAGCAGAAGCAGTAGCAGAAGCAGTAAGGAGTAGCAGGAGCAGTAAGCAGTAGCAGTAGGAGTAGGAGTAGCAGTAGCAGTAGCAGTAGCAGTAGGAGTAGCAGTAGCAGTAGCAGTAGCAGTAGCAGTAGCAGTAGGAGTAGCAGTAGCAGTAGCAGTAGCAGTAGTAGTAGGAGTAGCAGTAGCAGTAGCAGTAGCAGTAGGAGTAGGAGTAGCAGTAGCAGTAGCAGTAGCAGTAGCAGTAGCAGTAGCAGTAGCAGTAGCAGTAGCAGTAGCAGTAGCAGTAGCAGTAGCAGTAGCAGTAGCAGTAGGAGTAGCAGTAGCAGTAGCAGTAGCAGTAGGAGTAGCAGTAGCAGTAGCAGTAGGAGTAGGAGTAGCAGTAGCAGTAGCAGTAGGAGTAGCAGTAGCAGTAGCAGTAGCAGTAGCAGTAGCAGTAGGAGTAGGAGTAGCAGTAGCAGTAGCAGTAGCAGTAGCAGTAGCAGTAGCAGTAGCAGTAGCAGTAGAGCAGCAGTAGCAGTAGCAGTAGCAGTAGCAGTAGCAGTAGGAGTAGCAGTAGCAGTAGCAGTAGCAGTAGCAGTAGCAGTAGCAGTAGCAGTAGCAGTAGGAGTAGCAGTAGCAGTAGCAGTAGCAGTAGCAGTAGGAGTAGCAGTAGCAGTAGCAGTAGCAGTAGCAGTAGGAGTAGCAGTAGCAGTAGCAGTAGCAGTAGCAGTAGCAGTAGCAGTAGGAGTAGGAGTAGCAGTAGCATAGCAGTAGCAGTAGCAGTACAGTAGCAGTAGCAGTAGGAGTAGCAGTAGCAGTAGCAGTAGGAGTAGCAGTAGCAGTAGCAGTAGCAGTAGGAGTAACAGTAGCAGTAGCAGTAGGAGTAGGAGTAGCAGTAGCAGTAGCAGTAGGAGTAGCAGTAGCAGTAGCAGTAGCAGTAGCAGTAGCAGTAGCAGTAGCAGTAGCAGTAGCAGTAGCAGTAGCAGTAGCAGTAGCAGTAGGAGTAGCAGTAGCAGTAGCAGTAGCAGTAGCAGTAGGAGTAGCAGTAGCAGTAGCAGTAGCAGTAGGAGTAGGAGTAGCAGTAGGAGTAGCAGTAGCAGTAGCAGTAGCAGTAGCAGTAGCAGTAGGAGTAGCAGTAGCAGTAGCAGTAGCAGTAGGAGTAGGAGTAGCAGTAGGAGTAGCAGTAGGAGTAGCAGTACGAGTAGCAGTAGGAGTAGCAGAAGCAGTAGCAGAAGCAGTAGGAGTAGCAGTAGGAGTAGCAGTAGGAGTAGCAGTAGCAGTAGCAGTAGGAGTAGCAGTAGCAGTAGCAGTAGCAGTAGGAGTAGCAGTAGCAGTAGGAGTAGGAGTAGCAGTAGCAGTAGCAGTAGCAGTAGCAGTAGCAGTAGGAGTAGCAGTAGCAGTAGCAGTAGCAGTAGGAGTAGCAGTAGCAGTAGCAGTAGGAGTAGGAGTAGCAGTAGCAGTAGCAGTAGGAGTAGCAGTAGCAGTAGCAGTAGCAGTAGCAGTAGGAGTAGGAGTAGCAGTAGCAGTAGCAGTAGCAGTAGCAGTAGCAGTAGGAGTAGCAGTAGCAGTAGCAGTAGCAGTAGCAGTAGGAGTAGCAGTAGCAGTAGCAGTAGCAGTAGCAGTAGCAGCAGTAGCAGTAGGAGTAGCAGTAGCAGTAGCAGTAGCAGTAGCAGTAGGAGTAGCAGTAGCAGTAGCAGTAGCAGTAGCAGTAGCAGTAGCAGTAGCAGTAGCAGTAGCAGTAGGAGTAGCAGTAGCAGTAGCAGTAGCAGTAGGAGTAGCAGTAGGAGTAGCAGTAGCAGTAGCAGTAGCAGTAGCAGTAGCAGTAGCAGTAGCAGTAGCAGTAGCAGTAGCAGTAGCAGTAGCAGTAGCAGTAGCAGTAGCAGTAGCAGTAGCAGTAGCAGTAGCAGTAGCAGTAGCAGTAGCAGTAGGAGTAGCAGTAGCAGTAGCAGTAGCAGTAGCAGTAGCAGTAGCAGTAGCAGTAGCAGTAGGAGTAGCAGTAGCAGTAGCAGTAGCAGTAGCAGTAGGAGTAGCAGTAGCAGTAGCAGTAGCAGTAGGAGTAGGAGTAGCAGTAGGAGTAGCAGTAGGAGTAGCAGTACGAGTAGCAGAAGCAGTAGCAGAAGCAGTAGGAGTAGCAGTAGGAGTAGCAGTAGCGGGTAGCGGGTAGAGGGTAGCGGGTAGCAGCAGGAGCAGCAGCAGCAGCAGGAGCAGTAGCAGTAGGAGTAGGAGTAGCAGTAGGAGTAGCAGTAGTTATTTATTTATTTGTTGAAAGTAATTTAAATAGGTGATTATTCGAAAACAATAGATCAGGATTGGAAAAAATGGAGAGCTTATGTTCGTGTGGCCATAAACCTACGGATTCGATAGTGGTAGTGATTTAGTTAGTTATCAAATTATTCCTCAACAATCCTTTGAAGAACCCTAGGAGAGTTATGAGCCCTGCTTCATAACGAGAATATCCATCCATCTATAGTAATTCTGCCCGAGGGCAGGTCTTTCACTGCAATCGCAGAATTTTCATACTATGCTTGCAGCTTTACTATTAATTGTAGGTGTGGTAGCTTCCCGTTGCTTTCCACACCGGTGAAGGATGATGATGATGATGATGATGATGATGATGATGATAAGGATAAGGATAATGATGATGATGGGCATATGATTTCGGGGACCGGTTGGGCCTTAAATTTTTCCTGACATTTGTCTTACAGGTAAGAAAAAAACCGATAAAACCTCACCCACAAATACTGCCCCGAACGGGGATCGAACCCGGACCCGCTGCGTGACAAGGCAGCACGCTACATCGAGATCACAGCGGTGGACAGAATATACAAATGATGCTTATATCGTTCAAAACTACTGATTCGATTGACGACAATTCAAAATGATGACAAAACTAAGTTTAGTCACGTTTTAAAAGTTCTGACCCTTTGTGAAATAAAAATATTATGATCTTTATATTTTTAGTATTGGCTTAAACTATTTTGCATCCGCATCCAAGTTCTTCAACATGTTGTGTTTCATATCGCAGCTGATGTTCTTACTACTTGTATTAAACGCAGGTGTTCATTATTTTTTTACTCTGTAATATTTTTTAGTTGGTGCAGCGCTTTAGTGCATCTATGTAAACGACTGTGGGTGACTGTAGTGCACACATTAAATACTGGCCGCATGGCATCTACAGGCCATTATCAAGCAGCAAGGATAATACAGCATAATAAACACATGGGTCCCAGGTCTGCATACTAATTCCTAAGCAATTAACGACGCTCTTTAACAGCTATGTTCATTAGCGTCGAACTTTATATCTAGCCGAGAAATGGCTAACAAACTTTCTAAGAGCCGTGGACCAGGTCTTTAATTCCCTTCCGAAGGTAGGTAACAACCAGACCAGGATGATCCATAGACGTGCATAAGAAGTAAGAATAAATAACTTTTGCACCAATATTTTATTCCCAAAGTCAAATATTATCTGAAATAGTAAATGAATGTCAAGTTTTGAAGATAAAACTATCCATACGAATATATAAATACGAGAAAATAGGTGTAAATTGTTATTTAAATAGGTTTGGTCATTCTTTCTTCTGTACGTTCAATTAACATTTTTATTAAACATATATATTTCATAGAGGTTTGTATAAATGTCGCTTTTACAGCAATAACGCGCATGATAACGTTACGTAGCGACGTCACGCAATGTGGAGTTGAAAAATATTATCACAAATTAATATTATAAATATTAACATTTAACAAATTACAATTATAAAGTGTTCAGTCTATCGAGTTATACAGATAAACGGACAAAGGTCCCTCCATCAGGTAAATACTGGAGACATGTCCTATAAAGTGTCTAACATATTTAAATGATTGTTAATGTGATATCATCTGATAGACTGTAAATATATTTGAAGCAAACTGAATGAACGCTATAACAAATTTAACTTTATCCTGAGAAGTATTACGATTTTCTTCCCCACGGATAATATTGTTTTCTATCTTTCCTTTAAATTAAGCGTCTCCGTTCTTTAAAATAATACAAACTTCGTGTGGCGACAGGCTTACAAGGCACATCGTCCACTAACGGCTTGTGACGTGAAATGTGATCAGCTTTGTCGATTTCCATAGAGACGAAAAGTGGCAAGAAAAGGGTTTTTCTACGATACTACATGTCCAATATTAAATTATATAGAATTAAACTTTATTAAGAAACAATGTGTTAAGTATTGAATTCCTTGAGAAAACTGAGTGCAATTTGTTACGTGGCTCCTCCCGACTTCACTCCAAAAGCGTCAAACAGATATGGGCATAACCTCCCAGTTATATCACGTGGATGAGAAACCTGGATCCCTGGGAGACAAAGGTATGCGACTGTTTCAGAATATTCTAAGGGAAACCTTCGGGCAAAAAATAGACGAACAGAGAGATGAATATAGAAATCAATTAACAATGACATTTATGGGAAGCCAGATGTAATAAGAATATTAAATTCTCGTGAATTGCGATCAGATGGAATGTGGAAGAATTGGGAATGAAAGAGAGACATGAGGAGTGCTTGTAGGAAAACCAGAGCGAAAGCGTCCAGTAGGTAGACCAAAAGTAAGGTAGGAGAATAACATTCATCTTGATTAGTGGGATGTAAATTATACAGGGGATGTTTGGGATGGATTTGCTCAGGATTCGGATATATGGAGAGCTTTCTTCACTCTTCCATGAACCTCGGTTTGGATAGTGCGGTTATGATGTTCCTCCGCAACGTCTAATAAATGTTTTAATATAAGATGTAACATAATTTTCATTAAGAATACAAAATCGAGCCTTGTTACATAGGATGACTATAATGTTAACGTAACAATTGTTAGGTTACGAAGCAACGCCGCTGAATGTGAAACTGAAAAATATACTTTATATAACACCCGGCGTGCGCTCCTACGTCTAAATAAATGAAAATTAATGTGCTTTTATGTTTAGTTGAATAAGTATAATGAAAACTAATTATAAATTTATATATTTTAGATATCCCGTGCTGATTACCCGGCGTTGCCCGGGAATCTACTCATCCCTATCTTCTTGACATAAATGAGCTGAAAGACGAAGATTAGTGTAATTCTTATGATTAGTTGAATAAGTAAAATGAGAAATAATTATATATGTCTATCGTAATTATTTTAAGATTCCTCGTGCTGATTAGCCGGTGTTGCCCGGGAATCTACTTATCTCGATCTTCTTGGCATAAATGAGCTAAAAGACAAAATTCGTTATTGTGAGTTATACGTAAAAGAATACCTTCTATGCTTGCACAGGAATCTACGTACTTGTCTCGATCTTCTTGGCATCAATGAAAGACAAAAATGGTTATTGTGAGTTATCCGTAAGAGATAAACATATGCTGTCGCGGACTTTTTTGTAGACCGTTTTAAGATATTCAATTCTATGAACATTAATTTTGTGTATTTGTTATGGTTTAGGCAGCGTAAACCATTTAAGCGTCCAACGAGCTACTTTTTAACGTTTTCTATTACAAAGGGTGATTTTTAAGGGTGTAGGAGTTTAGTATCACAACTCTCTTATAGCCTATGTTCATCTCCTGAACATTTTGCAAAAAGCCCCATCACAAACGGATCAACGGTATGGCCGCGCATAAAGTACGAACAAACAAACAAACACACATTCATTTTTATATGTTAGATCAATAATATACCGTATTAATATTTCACAGATTACAATCAAAAGTGTTTCATCTATGAATTTACACAACTGAAATGTGTAGACAGATAAACGTTTAAGGTTTCTCTGAGATGTAAATATTATATACTTTTTAAATGCTATATTTATCATAGTTTAAATGGTTGTCAATACGATGCCACTTGATACATGACATATGTGGTCAGCCTTTACATTCCCCAGCATATTTTTCGCTATTTACTAAAACGTGTTTAATCCAGAACGTGAATAATGCGGAAATCTGTCCAATGTGAACAAATTTGTTGGTTCCGGCAAAATACTCGTAATAGTAATTTTATGTGTATTTATTTTGTATAAAACGGAATCTGTCCAACGCTAAAACGGAAGGATATTTGTACACAATTTTTGAAAAAAATTCCCGTTAGGCGAATTAACAGTAAGCGATGGTTCTTGCCGCCGCATGTTTGAAGTAGATCTGTCCGCCTCACTACACACCAATTTTGCGAAATACACTTTCATTTAACAAATCATCTGTCTAACAAATAAACAGTTCACTGTAAAATCTTAAATTAGTTTAAGATCAGAGTCCGATTGTGTACGATCTTTTACAGGTAGCGTCTGAATTTACGGAATAAAGGTGGCTAAATCGTATGTATCATTGTCATTAAACTAAAAAAGTTAAAGTGATTGAAGATAAAGAAGAACACTCTCAATACACGAAGGAATGACTAAATTTAAAAGTAAAAACCTCAATTTTATGAGAATATAAAACACAAATAAATAATATTGAATGAATGGACGCATGGAAATTATCAAATGAAGAGTAAAGAGAAAAAAATTAATAATAATTAATAAGATGAAGACATTAACGAGGTGTGGGAGTGTTTTATAAGTGCACGATCACCAAATTTCCGGACCGAAGCTTACAACTCAAGCTCTTAGCTTTTGCTGCTCCCTAGAGAATAGCGATTTTAAGGCATTTTTGGGTTAGCTGTGGACAGTTTTAAATGACGACACAATGTTGTGTGGAATGAAAGTTTGCGGGGAATCAAAGAATGTAGACGAAAGTATAGTTAGTGAGTGAACACCGAAAGTGCATACTTTAATTTGAGGATACGCTCCTAAGAGACATTTTTGACATTGACAAAACGGGGCCGTTTTTTCGCGCGTTACCGTCGAAGCCGCTCATACACACTACACTTCACTTTTCAACGGCAGCGGAACTACAATTAATCCAAGGTACATAAATTGACATATTCGGTGCTCTATAATCTAAGATTGGTTATTATTTTTATAATGCGGAATGATGTCTAATGTAGAAAAAAGGTCTCCTGCGATTCCGGTTTGAACAAGTCTTACTCTATATATATATATATATACATACACACATACATACACACATACATACACACATATATTCTCTCTCTCTCTCTCTTTCTTCCTCTGTCTCTCACTCTCCCTCTCTCTTTCTCTCTCTCTTCCGCTCGCTCTCTCTTCCGCTCGCTCTCTCTCTCTCTCTCTCTCTCTCTCTTTCTCTCTCTTTATCTCTCTCTCCTCTATCTCACTTCTTTCCTCTCTCTTTCTCTATTTCTTTCTCTATCTCTTTCTCACTCAATTTCTCTCTCCCTCTCTCTCTCTTTGTCTCTCTCCTACTCTCTCTTTCTCTCCCTCTTCCTCTCCCTATTTCTCCCTCTCTCCCTCCACCTCTTTCTGTCCCCCTTCCAGCTCTCCGTTTCTCTCTCTCGCGCACTTGCTCGCTCTTTCTCTCTCTTTCC
>JASPKZ010004342.1:0-35205 GCA_030220185.1 Diploptera punctata | reverse complement strand
GTTGAAGTAGAAACAGCTCTGACAATTGTAAGGGTTAATATGGGTAGCGATGTAACAATAACAATAGTTGAAGTAGAAACAGCTCTGACAAATGTAAGGGTTAATATGGGTTAGCGATGTAACAATAACAATAGTTGAAGTAGAAACAGCTCTGACAAATGTAAGGGTTTAAGTATGGGTAGCGATTTGTAACAATAACAATAGTTGAAGTGAGAAACAGCTCTGACAAATGTAAGGGTTAAGTATGGGTAGCGATTGTAACAATAACAATAGTTGAAGTAGAAAACAGCTCTGACAAATGTAAGGGTTAATATGGGTAGCGATGTAACAATAACAATAGTTTGAAGTAGAAACAGCTCTGACAAATGTAAGGGTTTAATATGGGTAGCGATGTAACAATAACAATAGTTGAAGTTAGAAACAGCTCTGACAAATGTAAGGGTTAATATGGGTAGCGATGTAACAATAACAATAGTTGAAGTAGAAACAGCTCTGACAAATGTAAGGGTTAATATGGGTAGCGATGTAACAATAACAATAGTTGAAGTAGAAACAGCTCTGACAAATGTAAGGGTTAATATGGGTAGCGATGTAACAATAACAATAGTTGAAGTAGAAACAGCTCTGACAAATGTAAGGGTTAATATGGGTAGCGATGTAACAATAACAATAGTTGAAGTAGAAACAGCTCTGACAAATGTAAGGGTTAAATATGGGTAGCGATGTAACAATAACAATAGTTTAAGTAGAAACAGCTCTGACAAATGTAAGGGTTAATATGGGTAGCGATGTAACAATAACAATAGTTGAAGTAGAAACAGCTTTGACAAATGTAAGGGTTAATATGGGTAGCGATGTAACAATAACAATAGTTGAAGTAGAAACAAGCTCTGACAAATGTAAGGGGTTAATATGGGTAGCGATGTAACAATAACAATAGTTTGAAGTAGTAGAAACAGCTCTGGACAAATGTAAGGGTTAATATGGGTAGCGATGTAACAATAACAATAGTTGAAGTAGAAACAGCTCTGACAAATGTAAGGGTTAATATGGGTAGTGATTGTAACAATAACAATAGTTGAAGTAGAAACAGCTCTGACAAATGTAAGGGTTAATATGGGTAGCGATGTAACAATAACAATAGTTGAAGTAGAAACAGCTCTGACAAATGTAAGGGTTAATATGGGTAGCGATGTAACAATAAACAATAGTGAAGTAGAAACAGCTCTGACAAATGTAAGGGTTAATATTGGGTAGCGATGTAACAATAACAATAGTTGAAGTAAGAAACAGCTCTGACAAATGTAAGGGTTAATATGGGTAGCGATGTAACAATAACAATAGTTGAAGTAGAAACAGCTCTGACAAATGTAAGGGTTAATATGGGTAGCGATGTAACAATAACAATAGTTGAAGTAGAAACAGCTCTGACAAATGTAAGGGTTAATATGGGTAGCGATGTAACAATAACAATAGTTGAAGTAGAAACAGCTGTGACAAATGTAAGGGTTAATATGGGTAGCGATGTAACAATAACAATAGTTGAAGTAGAAACAGCTGTGACAAATGTAAGGGTTAATATGGGTAGCGATGTAACAATAACAATAGTTGAAGTAGAAACAGCTCTGACTAAAATCATGACGATTTGTTTGTTACAAAAACAAAAGTTTTTAAAACGCTATTCATTTGTCTGATATATTCCACTGTGCACACATGCACCGCTTGACTAATACATTGCGTTTACCACTTGTGTCGGCCTCAGGAGCCTCTGCACTGGACATTAAAAAAGTTCCACCACATCAAGTAGCTGTTTCAACTTTAAATTGGTGTCCAGAATTTTGTACAAACTTTTAGACATATATCTGTTCGCTAAACCCATACAAATCACACCAAGTTACATCGGCATCATTACAGATCAAACTAACTAGAGGGCACGCCGGAGCGTAGTGGTTAATATACTACGCTACAAGCCGGATGGTTCAGGGTTCGAGTCCCGGTGGGGTCAGGATTTTTAAAAAATGACCCAAACCTTCTGGCGGCACTATGCCCCTGGAATCGACTCATCCTCTAACGGAAGTGTGTATCAGACGCTTGTTCTGGGGGTAAAGGCAGCCGTCACGCAGGGGTGACAACATTAAATGCCGATTGTCCAGAGAAAGTGGGAGCCTTAACCTCCTACTACCCCATGGGTCTACTATGGCCTGTAGTGGGATCATTTTACCTTTTACTAACTAACTCAATAACTCTATGGAATATAAGCTCTCTACACATCCCTATCCTGAGCTAATGCTTTCCAATCATTCCCTGTATAATCTACTTTCTTCAAATCATGACTAATATTATTCTCCCGCATCATTCTTGGTCTACCAACTGGGCTTTTTCCTTCTGATTTTCGTACAAGAAGCTTCCATGCACGTCTTTCATTCCCCATTCGTGCCACATGCTCTGCCTATCGCAATCTACGAGACTTAACTCTCCTTATTATACTTCGCTTCCTATACGATGTGGCTCACTATTATGTATTTTTCTCCATTCGTCTGTCTGTTCATCTCTTTTTGGCTCAAACATTTTTGTAAGACTGGTGTGTGCTCAATAATTTCTGCTGCCGTCAGAGTTCGTGCAAGAAGATCTTCCTCCGACTCGACAGGTGTAGTACAACCCCTAGAAGTCTGTAATACTTATTCTGAAACACAACACACGCGATATCAGCACATTGTGTTTCGATCTTCAAACATATTTTACATCGAAATGGAACATTTCCGGACTTGGGTTCCTTATCAAAACTTTATCTTCTAAGTTGCCTCTACAACCCCTAGAAGTCTTTAATACTTATTCTGAAACACTCTGTATAACGAACTTGCTGGCACTATCGAAGCAGGAAGTCCATTATATCAAAGTGCTTATGTCTCTGAGGCATGAACCTATGGTTTTATAGTGTCACTAAATTATCGTATTATTATTTAATATTTTGTTTTAAACTAAGGCACAGTGGGTAGGCCAAGAATGAGGTGGAAGAATAACATTATTCATGATTTCAGGGAAGTGGATTGTACAATAAAAGTCTGGAAAATATCCAATGTAGCAGTTTCTTGTGTTATATTCTATGTAGCAGTTTCCTGGAAACTATGCAACGTATTCCATGAACCTTGTTGGATTGTTGCAGTAACACTAATTTTGCCAGGAAGGTGTGTCGCAGCGACAAATCAAAGGGTAGAGACTGGTTAAGATAATAGCCAGACACTCACTGGTACAAGAACAGTGAGAGGAACCGCGTTCCAACACCACCTACTGTATATTTAAATGTTCCAAACACTCTACTAATTTATGTTAGCGCCTTTTCGTCTTTTACAGCTTAGTGGGGAAAGAAAATGGACTGTCCCTCAAAGAGTTTTCACAGTGGTCCACAGATAAATCAATAGTTAAGAAGAAAATTAATCATAAGTAATGCCACGAGTGATTTCCAAATTGTCGATAAATTCACGACTCACGAAGTGAGGAGTGAATTCATCAACAGAATTTGGAAATCAAGAGTGGCATTTGTTAGGCCTATTTAACGAATAAAATTAAGCTGTTTACTCACAAATCATTATTTAACTATAGTTATTTTAAAATATTTATATATTTAATGTAAACAGCGATGTTTGAAAACAAATGAGAAACGATAGGTACGCTTCATCTGCTTCTTTTGTTTATCACTGCAACCAGATCATACTATTTATTGCCAAAGGAACGCAATATTGTAAGAATGTTCTCTAGTGGAGAAAAAATGAAACACATCAAACTGTATATTAATTCATTTCTGATGTCGTATGATGTAAATATGACAATTATATTTTTCTGGATTGTTACCTGGGAAAAAATACATTTAAGAAAGTGCAAACAGTGGTTTCTTTTTTTTGGTGGTATAATCAATTGCTACAAATGTTTTTATATTAACTCCTGCAAGCGCTATGTGTTGACATGCATTCACTATATATACAATCTGGTAGCCGTATTTCTCACAGGCTCAGTCACTGCAAAATAATGGTCAGACCTGTTCAGAATATTAAAAAAGGAGGAGCTTTACCTTAATATGGTAAATATAACATTGATACGTAAATATTTGGTGAAACACGACTGTGATTGGCTGTAAAACAGAAATCATCGAAATGTGATTGGTTATTGACTCCCATTTAGGGCATGAGTTAAATAGTCAAAATAATCTACAAATACATTAAATATTATCAAATCATACAATTTTACCGAGCGGTCTAAGATGTTTGTTCTCAGCCAAACAAACCTTTTTTTTTTTACACGCTTTATATTAGCTTGGCCTCTATCTATCTAACGGAATCTTTCAACACGATTTTCACCCATTTAAAAACATTGGATCGACTTGAAACGTTGTACAATTGTAAAGGACCAATGGCAATACAATAATTTCATAATGTTTTTCTAAGATCCTGGCCAGGATCATCAGGACATCAACAAAATAAAAAGTTTTATAAATAAACAATTTAATGTTTTTAAAAGATTTGGGAAGACAAGAATCTCTGTAATGTATAATAGCACGCTTTTCCAGAACTAAGCCTATGTTTTAATTCAGCCATTTCTTCAAAATTTCCCTCATTATTATTATTATTATTATTATTATTATTATTATTATTATTATTAAAAGAACTGTTAAGCCTCGTAGACTGCGATGGGCAGGACATGTTGCACGTATGGGGAATGAAAGACTTGCATGGAGGCTTCTTGTAGGAAAGCCAGAGGGAAAACGCCCAGTTGGTAGACCAAGAATGAGGTGGGAGAATAACATTAACTATGATTTGAGGGAAGTAGCTTATACAGGGAATGATTGGAAAGCATTAGCTCAGGATAGGGATGTATGGATAGCTTATGTCCGCGCGGCCATGAACCTACGGGTTCGATAGTGCCAGTGAGTAAGTAAGTATTATTATTATTATTATTATTATTATTATTATTATTATTATTATTATTATTATTATTATTATTATTCAAAAACGATGCATTAGAGGATGTGATGAATTTGAGTATCTGGAAGTAAAAGTAGATAAAGAGGATAAACAATAAAATGATATTAAGAACAGAATAAATAAAGGTAGAGCAATAACAGCAATGATAAATGGAGTCTTATGGAACAGACATATAACCAGGAAAAATAAGTTACAAATATATAATTCAATAGTGAGAAGTACTGTCACATATGGAGCTGAAGTTTGGAAATTCAACAAAAACTTATGTCGATGGAAATGGATTTCATAAGGAGAGCAGCAAGATGTTCAAAATTAGACAAAAATAAGAAATACTGTCATAAGAGAAAAATGAATATTAGATATTCAATAGTAGATAGTTCACCGCTGTGGTCTCGAGGTAGCGTGCTACCTTGTCACGCAGCGGGCCCGGGTTCGATTCCCGGTCGGGGTAGTATTTCTGTGTGAGGTTTTTATCAGGGTTTTTCCTCACCTGTAAGACAAATGTCAGGAAAACTAAGGCCCAAACGGTCCCGAAATCATATGGCCATCATCATCATCATCATTCTCATTATCATCATCATCATCATCATCCTTCACCGGTGTGGAAAGCAACGGGAAGCTACGACACCTACAATTCCCTAGTAAAGCTGCTAGCATAGCATGGAAATGCTATGATTGCAGTGAAAGACCTGCCTTCGGGCAGAATTACTATGGATGGATAGTAGATTACCGGTATGTAAGATACAAGCAATTAAATTGGTATGGGCACGTACGATAAATGCAAGAAGAAAGGTTACCCAGGAAAACATTGGAATGGTATCCACCTGGAGATGAAGGGAAGGAAGAAGACCTTGAAACTCATGGATGCAATAAATAAGAACGGGAATGAGACTGGAGGACATGAGTGGAGAAAGAAAATAAAACTTTAGGCACAGAAAGATGTGTAAACATTAAAAATATGTATATAATGTTTTTAATTGAGAACCGAATCTGTACATTGGTTGAATACTTCTCGTTAAACAAAATTTAATCGCAACGAATAACCTAGTTTTGTTGAACACAAATATTTTTGTTTGTTTTTGAATGTTGTATCAGGCAGTGATGGTGTCAGGTCCGTGGGGTATTCGAAAATATACTGTACACAGGAAACAAGTTGAAGCGATGTGAAGTGATGGTATTAAATATGACAGGCTTTCAATACACATGGAACTATCTGCTAGCTTTATACACGTCATACATACTCACATGGGCAGTTGTATGATATTGTGGTCACTGCTTCTGAGTATTGTTCATGACGTCCTGGGTTCGATTCAAGCTCAGATTATAGGAAATTTGGGTATTGTATGCCACCAGTGATCGGAGAACAAGTGACTTTTAGCGTCGTGTTGGTCAATGTGATGGCACATGTTCCCGCTAGAGCCAATTGCCAACATGTTTACTCACATATAAGGAGATTCTCTCCCAAGAGTCCGCCTGCATTAGTGGGCAAGATAGGATGAGAAAATGAACGAGTTAATATATCAGATTAATAAATGAGTTGGAGAAAATGTTTTAACATCTCACCTCACAAAGTTGCGTGTCTTCACGATACCGGTTTCAAAAGTATAGTATTACTTCCATTTTCAATCAAATTTGTGAGGTGAGATGTTAAAACATTTTCTCCAAAGCATTTATTAATCCGGTATATTAACTCGTTCATTTTCTCAATTGTTGAATTTTCAACAGTTGGAATTTGACTAAAGATGGAAGTAATACTATACTTCTGAAACCGGTATCGTGAAGACACGCAACTTTGTGAGGTGAGATGTTAAAACATTTTCTCCAACACATTTATTAATATAAATACCTTACAGTGTTTCCGCCCACTGTAAATTTAATTAAATATCAGATTAGTTTAGCGTTCACTTCTTTGTTAGCGGGTTTTTGTGATACGTTGGCTACACTGTCTGAGCAATGACTAATACATATTTTACATTGCAAATATGCTGATTTTGCGTTACTTGATTGCAACACCTCTCACTTGTTTCTAATTATTTTTCACCTGTTTGTTAGCGGGTTTTTGTGATAAGTTGGCTACACTGTCTGAGCAATGACTAATACAAATTTAAAATTGCCAATATGTTCATTTTAGGTTACTTTGAGCTTAACTTCTCACTTCATTTTTATACTTTTTTTAATCAACATATCCATCCATAGTAATTCTGCCCGAAGGCAGGTCCTTCACTGCAATCATAGCATTTTCATGCTTTACTAGGGAATTGTAGGTGTGGTAGCTTCCCGTTGCTTTCCACACCGGTGAAGGACGATGATGATGATGATAATGATAAGGATGATGGTGATTTCGGGGACCGTTTGGGCCACAAAGTTTTCCTGACATTTTTCTTACAGGTGAGGAAAAATCCCGATAAAAACCTCACCCAGAAAAACAGCCCCCACCGAGAATCGAGCCCGGGACCGCTGCGTGCGAAGGCAGCACGCAACCTCGAGACCACAGCGGTGGACAATCAACATATCCATCCATAGTAATTCTGCCCGAAGGCAGGTCCTTCACTGCAATCATACCATTTTCATGCTATGCTTGCAGCTTTACTAGGGAATTGTGTAGGTGTGGTAGCTTCCCGGTGCTTTCCACGATCCGGTGAAGGATGATGATGATAATGATAATGGTAAGGATGATAATGATAAGGATGATGGCCATATGATTTCGGGGACCGTTTGGGCCTTAAAGTTTTCCTGACATTTGTCTTACAGGTGAGGAAAAATCCCGATAAAAACCTCACCCAGAAAAACTGCCCCGACCGGGGATCGAACCCGGGCCCGCTGCGTGACAAGGCAGCACGCTACCTCGAGACCACAGAAGCGGACAATCAACATATAGACTCCTTTATTTCTTTTGATTAATTATTCACATACTCAAACAATAAATTGTCTTTTTTTTTATTTTATTTATTTTGTGGCGAGGTGACATGGAATCCGCTAAGTTAAACTAAACCATAACATTATCGCGTGTAGCACACAACATGAACTGATACAAACAACACAGACAACAATTTTATTTCAGGTAATACATCATTTGTCTGCTAGATGTCTCATTAAGTGGATGTGTTGACTGCATGCCACTCATGACATTGATTGGCAAATAAGGTAACTAAAATCTTTAGATTCGGGACCCACGGCTTAAAAGTCCCTCCCGGAGAACTTGCTCCTTAGATGTTTCGCCTTCATTATCCTCATCCGGTATCATGACAGCTGCCGCCGTCTTCCGGAAACCAAACGCCATTCCTCTCCGTCCATCCATTGATCTTGCTCCAATCCTCTGATATTCATAGCTGCTTGTACCCCTTCTATCCAAGTTTTCTTCGGTCTTCCTCCTTTCCATTGGGATCCATTCCATAACAATTTTAGGCAATCTTTGCTCTGGCATTCTTTTGAACATGGCCATACCACTGAAATCTTTTCTTTTTTATAACGTCTGTGATCTCCGGCTCCTCTTTTACACCCATAATTTCCCTTATTTATTTATTTCGTATTCTATCCATTCTAGATTTTCCACTGTTCTTCTTAAAACATCCATTTCTATACTTAAAATTCTTTTCATTTCCCTGGTAGGAATTTGCCAGATTAGATTTTTTTATCCTAAAAAATCATCGACCGCTGCCGGGTTTGAACTCGCGATCCTCGGGCAAGGAGCATAACCACTAGTCCACCGCGACCAACTTTAGCTTCCTCAGATCCTCCAAAATTATATCCATCCAACGTTGTCTCGGTCGTCCCAATTTCCCTTTTCCTTATAGCGTTAGGACGTTTCATGTGCCAATCCGTAAATCGTTTACCTTCTTCTTCTTGCCAAGATGCCTACAATTTATATGTGCTATAATGTGAGCGGTTTTTTACACGCTTTATATTAGCTTGATCTGTATCTATCTATGTAACGGAATCATTCAATGCGGTTTTCACCCACTTAAAATCATTGGATCGAGTTGAAACTTTGTATACTTGTAAAGGACCCGTGACAATATAATAATTTCATATTTGTTTCTAAAATCCTGGCCAGAATCATCAGAAAATCAAAAAAAATGTGTCCTTGTATTTATGTAACGGAATCTTTGAACACGATTTTCACCCACTTAGAAAACATTGGATCGACTTGAAACTTTGTATACTTGTAAAGGACCCGTGACAATACAATAATTTCATATTTGTTTCTAAACTCCTGGCCAGAATCATCAGAAAATCAAAAGAATGAAAACTGGTATAATAGATTGCGGACTTGTCGACTTTTTAGTCAACCGTTGTAAGAGCACAGTTGGTAGAGCGGTGAACGCTAGTGGTATATAATTTCAGTAATCCATAGGTCGCTGGTTCAAATCCGGCTGGGATGATTTTTGTTTTAGTATCGAATTTAAAGATATTTACATTTTTATCTTATTCTGTAAAATGTAAAGTAAAGTGATCCCACAACAGGCCCGGAGGCCCCTGGGGTAGTAGGAGGTTAAGGCTCCCAGTTTTTCTAGACAATCGGCACTTTATGTCAGCCGGGTTGTCATCCCTGCGTGACGGCCGCCTTTACCATCAGAACAAGCGTCTGGTACTCATTTTCGTTAGAGGCTGAGTCGACCCTAGTAGAATATTAAAACTAAAAAATAAAAAATAAATAATAGTTTTAAAAAACTAAAACAACACGCTTTATTAGAAAACCGAACTAAAAAATAAAGAATAATTTTAATTTCCAGTACGCTTGGGATAAAAATAAAGTGGTCAACAAAAAATCATCTCCAACACATATAGAATAAAATTAGAGTTATCAACAAAAAGAAAATAATTTTACCATCAAAAGCGTGGGGTGCTTTTCATGATTTTTACATTTTCTTCTTAGAGAGCTTACTTTTACCAATATCTGTTTATTATCAAATATATTAATTGATATAGAGCACCCCACGCTTTTGATGTTAAAATGATTTTCTTTTTGTTGATAACTCTAATTTTATTCTATATATGTTGGAGATGATTTTTTTGTTAACCACTTTAATTTTATCCCAAGCATATTGGAAATTAAAATTATTTTTCATTTTTTAGTTCGGTTTTCTAATAAAGCGTGTTGTTTTAGTTTTTTTTATAACTATTATTTATTATTAAAAATTAATATAAAATTATAGAATATTCACCTGAAAGGTCCGTCTCCTCAACTTAATTATCATTTAACTGTAGCGCTTTCGGGACTTGTCCCATCATCGGCAGGATTCAAAACTGGTGTTTCACTGAAGATCTGGTAGAGGGGGTTGCATGTATTTGGTTCGTTTTCGTTTATCAGGCTGTCGTTGTGAGCTGCTTTCATGATTTCCATCTCTTCGAGTACGTTTATCTTCGCTGGATTATTTTCTCTGTGCATTACTGTTAGGGTGTTTTCAATATTTAACATGCGATGTCCTTCATGGATAACGTGAATATTCTATAATTTTATATTAATTTTGAATAAACCTCAACGGAACACATCATCAATCTTATAAAAGTTTATTATTTATTATGTAGACAGATACCTGGCATATAATTCTCAAATAATTCAAGTCAATGGTCTTTGGTTTATACTGTATCTGTGACTTAGGTGTAGCAATGTTGATGGTTCCCACAGTTGGTAATTTAACCCACGGTGCGCATTCTACTCTTTATATGTTTCGGTTGTTGTTGAAAGTGATTACACGTGACTTAGCTTCTTGTTTTCATTGAGGTTTAGTGTCTTGGTAGGAATTCCATCGATAAATAAACAAATCATGATTGAAAATCCGCTTCGACGCTGTAATAACACCGATAACAAACTCGCATCGACCCCTTCACTTTTTTCCCCCGCAGCGCTGCGCTGGTGGGCTCTGCAAACACATTCATCATAATTACATCTTGCGCTGACTCGAAATTTCACATTTTTAAAAAAAGCAGAAACTAAAATATTGATATTTATTTAGCAGCGAGTTGTTTCTCATTTCCATGAAAATCTACTCCAGTGTTTTTATTTAGTTTCTGTTTTAGTGAATTAAAAATAAATTATGTACGGTAACAGATTCATTACAAAAATATTCAAACTTTACTGGAAGACATGTTTGTTCGCGATGTGGGTATTTCTCCATTCTCATAAAACAATATAACAATGTTTGTTTTTGTATTTTTCCTTCTTTCTCTTTTTCTTTCGTGCTTTCTATTTTTCCTGTTTTAATCTATTTTATCTCTCTCTTAATTTCTTTCTTTCTTTCTTTCTTTCTTTCTTTCTTTCTTTCTTTCTTTTTTCTTTCTTTCTTTCTTTCTTTGTATTTATTTCCTACAATGATGCTTCCATCTCATATAAATGTTTTCTTTCTCTATTATTATTTTTTCTTCTTCATCACGTATTGCTACCGTCTCTCTGTCCCCAGTCGCACATCTTTCTTTATTTTGGCTCATTAAATATGTAAGTTCCTGCTCAACGTTCTAACTCCAGTTATGTCATATATTTATTTATTTATTCTATTTTTATTAATACATTTTTATTTTTTTACCATTATTTTTAACCTAATCTCTTTCACTCTTAATGTTTTACTTTCTACATCTCTCTTTCTTTGTTTATTACTTTAATATTCCTTGCTTCTTTCTTTCTTACTTTCTTTAATGATATTATCTTTATGTTTATTTATTTATCTGTTAATTTATTTCACTCTTAATTTATTACTTTTTTCCATTTTATATTTCTTTATTTCTTACTTTAATTGTCCTCTTTTTTATTTTTATTTCTTTCTCCCAATTTTTTTTTTTCGTTTTCTTTATTTTTTAATTGTTTTGCTTCTTTCTTTCGTTTTTGTTTCATTTGTCTTTGTTTCTTTCTCTCATTATTTATTTTATTCTTAATTTCTTACTATTTCTCCTAATTTCTTTTTCCTCCCTTTCTATTTTTATTTCTTTCTTACTTTTCCTTTTCTCTTATTTCTTCTTTAGTTTATTTTTCTTCTTTGTTTCTCTGTTAATTTCTTTTACTCTTAAATTCATACATTCACTTCTGTCTCTTTATTTCTATCATATTTCTTCATTTCTTTCCTAATTAGTTTGACTTTCCTTATCTTCTTCCCTCTCACTCATTTTTTTCTTCGGTTACTATTAGCCTTTCTAGGTACTTTTATTGTGCCAGTAGAAGGCTTCGGCGATACCACAGAGTTGGTTAGTTTAAATATTGTCGGTAAGCTGGAATGATAAACAGTTACAACTTTTTTATCCTAAAAACGCATTAAGAAGGCCTAGACATATGTGACAAGATAATATTCGCATAGATTAGAATGTGGATAACGGAGATACGAACTGGATTCAGTTGGCTAAGGATGGCGATCATTTCAAGGTCTTAGTGTATGCGGGTTCCATAAGCTGTAATGTAGGTGAATTCAGTTTTGTGAGAATATTATAATGTGTAGGTAGTACTAGTATTCTATTCCATAGTAATTCTGCCCAAGGGCAGGTCTTTCACTGCAATCATAGCATGTTCATGCTTTGCTTTGCAGCTTTACTAGGGGTGTGGTAGCTTCCCGTTGCTTTCCACACCGCTGAGGGATGATGATGATAATAATGATAAAGATGATGATGGCCGGATGATTTTCGGGGACCCTTTGGCCCTAAGCGTCTTGACATTTGTCTTACAGGTGAGGAAAACCCCGGAAAAAACCTCACCCAGGAGCCTGTCCCGACCGGGAATCGAACCCGGGCCCGTTGCGTGACAAGGCACACGCTACCTCGAGACCACAGCGATGACGTACTAGTTTCTTGAGGGAATATTTGTTTTCAAACAGTAAGTTGTCTGGAAATTCTAGTAACTAATTTTTATATAGAAATCGTGTGTTTTATTTCGTAAAATGGACGCAGATAATGTTTTTATGGCGGTTTGTTTGAAACACGCGGTGGAGTGGAGATACCGTCTTTGATAGTAAAACTCTGTTGCAAGAACCACATAAAACTCCCAACCAATCACAATACGTGCAGGCGTTTATTGTCGGTTGGCAGCAGTTGTTTCCACTATTCTGATTTTGCGTTGCTTTATCGTCCTTTCAACTGTTTCCACAGTATTTGCGGTTTTATTTTTATGTACAAGAAGAGTAAAAGCGCTCCAAGTAACTTTTGTGGTGAAAGTTTGTCCACTTTTATGATTCATCGCTCTTCAACCCATTCAGACTTTTTTACATTTATTTCGTATCTCGTTCTTCAGACACTAGTAATAGCAGGGATAAATAATTTTACGGGGTTTTCATAAATAAAGTATAATTCCAATAAAATAAATAACTCACTGGCACTATCGCACCCGTAGATTCATAGCAACGCGGTCTTAAGCTCTCCATACTCCCCTATTTTGAGTCAACGTTTTCCAATCTTCCATTGTATAATTTACTTTCCTCAAATCTTTATAAATTTTATTATTCTGCCTCAATCTTGGCCTACCTACTGGTCAATTTCTTCTGGTTTTCCTGTAAGCAGTTTCTAAACTCCTCTTCCATTCCCTATTCGTGCCACATGACCTTCCCATTGCAGACTATGAAACATAACTGTTCTTATTACATCTGGTTTCCCATAAACTCACTGTTATGTAGTCTTCTCCATTCACCTGTCTATTCATCTCTGTTTGGTCCAAAAATGTTCCTAAGACATTTATTCTCAAATACTTGTAGTTTTTTCTCTTCCCTTAAAGTAATGAGTCCATGTTTCACATCCATACAATGCAACTGTTTTATATATATTTTCAGTTTAACGTTTTTTTTAGAGATGTTGGGACGACAAGACTTCCTGTAATGCATAATAGCAATCATTTCTAGAATTGGGCTTATGTTTAATTTTTTAGCATCTCATTCCTATTTGTAATGATTGTTCCTAGGTATTTGAATTCAGCCACTTCTTCGGGATTTCACTCATTTGCCATTAACTATGTAAATTGCATCTAATGTGGATCTATTTTTCCGAAATCCTTGTTGTTGTTCTTTAATATGGATTAATGCGTTTAATTTATTGTTTAATTTCTATGTCAATAGAAAGCAAAACCCGCATATACAAAATGATAGTTCGACCAGTTATCGTATATGGAGCAGAAACTAGAGCTGATACAATAAAAACTGAACAAATAATAAGCACATGCGAAATGAAAATCTTAAGAACTATTCAGGGGAAAACATTATTTTACACAACACAGAAATTAGGGACAACTGCCATATTCAAGACATAACCAAATTTATTATAGATAGACGAAAATATTGGAAGGGTCATATAGAAAGAATGGAAGAAAACCGGCTTGCAAAAAGAGCTAAAGAAGATAGACCAGTGGACGGGAGAAGAACAAGAGGAAGACCAGCCAAGAGATGGATAGACAGTGAATGCACATCCAATACGTCTTCCTCCGAGGAGTGATTTTGGAAATAAACAGGATGAAAATCCTACAAATTAAGTTTAAGAAGAAGAAGAAGAAGCCATTAACTGTCCATTTCCATTTTGTAATGTATTTCTTTGTGTGACAATATATTTAGTTTTATTAATGTTTACCTCCAGTCCCAATTTCATAGTGTTACTCAATAGTGTGTGTGTGTTATCCTTTAGTATCTCCTCGCTACCGCCTAATAGTACTACATCATCAGTATAAACTAACAGCTTATTAATACCATTGAGTTGTAGGCCTTCTTCGACCTCTAAAAATTGTATGACAAGCTCTAGTACAAAATTGAATGAAAGAGGGGGAATGTATCTCCTTACTTTAACGTAATGTGAATTTTAAAAATATTCAAAAGCTGTTTACCTACCCGCATCCTACTCTATGTGCCATTTAACATTCGTAAAAGTCTAACTTTTTAGGAATTCCGAACTTCAGCAGGATACTATATAACTTCATCATCATCCAGGGATTAAGCCTGTTGGCTCGTTCCGGTTTCATGAAAGCTAGAATTGTTAAAATTGTTCAGACCATCTTCTGTGTGGGCGACAAACATTTCTCCTTCCGTGCGGTTTATAATTTAGCAATAATTTTGGAAATCTTTCTTCTGGCATTCTATCAACATGTTCTTTCCAGTCGTTCCTATATTTGTCTGTAAGTTTGAAAATATTTAGTTCCTTTCTTTTCTTATCCAGCAGAGTATATCCTGCTATATTTCTTAAAAATCGCATCTCAGCTGCTTCCAATATTTGTTCTAGTCTTTTAGTGATCGTCCAACATTCTGATCCATACATCAATACAGGAACAGCCATTACTTTATAAAATATAATTTTTGTTTCTTTTCTTGTGTTTTTAAGGGTTCTTTTAATAGTGCCACACATTAGATTAAATTTATTTATTTTGTCATTAATAAAACTAAATATATGGTCACATGTAGGAATTCATTATATAATGGAAATGGACAGCTAATGACAAATGAGGGAAATTTTGAGGAAGTGGCTGAATTCAAATACCTAGGAACAATAATCACAAATAGGAATGAAATGCACAAAGAAATTAAACATAGGCTCAATTCTGGAAATGCGTGCTATTATGCATTGCAGAGGCTCTTGATATCCCAACTCCTTTCAAAAAACGTTAAACTGAAAATATATAAAACTATTATTCTACCAGTTATATTATATGGGTGCGAAACATGGACTCTTACTTTAAGGGAGGAAAGGAGATTACAAGTATTTGAGAATAAAGTACTTAGGGAAATTTTTGGACCAAAGAGAGATGAACAGACAGGTGAATGGAGAAGACTACATAACAATGAACTACATGGTCTTTATAGGAAGCCAGATATAATAAGAACAGTTAAGTCAGAGGGAAAACGCCCAGTTGGTAGATCAAGAATGAGGTGGGAGAATAACATTAACTATGATTTGAGGGAAGTAGATTATACAGGGAATGATTGGAAAGTATTAGCTCAGGATAGGGATGTATGGAGAGCGTATGTCCGCGCGGCCATGAACCTACGGGTTCGATAGTGCCAGTGAGTGAGTAAGTAAGTATATCTTCAATTTTAACATATGATAAATTGAAACCTAGATATTTAAAACTGTTCACCTGCTCTAAAATGTTATTATCAATTACTATTTTTGCTCTTAAGGTATCATGTCCTTTAAATGATAAAATTTTAGTTTTATTCTTTGAAATTTTTAAATTGTAATTGGCACTACTTTTTCCAAATTAAAAAATAGCTTTTCTAGGTCATCTTCTGATCTGGATAACTTCTCCCTCTTAATTGAATTGTATACGTTCTTTGAAGCCTACATACAGTTGATGCACAATGCCTTTATTCTCCCATTTATTTTCTAAAATATATCTTACACTAAAAAATCTAATCTGTTGTAGATCTGTTTTTTCTAAACCCATATTGAAGATTTTCTATCTTGTCATCAGTATAGGGAATATATTGCCTACACGAGCTTTTAACCATTTACCTTAATAGATATATTCCTTAACATACTCATGTACATCTCTGTAGCTATTTTATCATTATTTTCGTTTTTGTCACATTGATTTGAAACATAAGAAACAAAAATCACTAATGTATACCTTTCATTAATTAAATAAAAATAAAACTTACAGTTTTTTTTTATTTTCATATTTATTAAGATAGAATTCAGTTACAGCTGTTTCGGTATACTGTACCTTCTTCAGACATGTTAACAAATTATGAATTGTGTTATTATAGTACATATCAACTGATCTAAGCAACAATACAACAATAATTTATTTAATTTTTTTTTAATTTAACTAAGGCAATTCATTCAAATCAAGTTGAGAATTTAATAGTTTATTACTACTTTTCAATTTATTTATTTCTGCAGCCTCCAAAAAGTCCAACTTCTTACTCTTATCACAAACATGTAACATTTCAAAATTTGGATCGAAACAATGATTAAATTGGAATAGGTGGTTAGCATATTTTGAATATTCTAAATTTTTGTTATATGCTCTCATGTGTTCCTTTATCCGAGAGATAAAAGGTCTACCAGTTTGTCCTATATAGACATTGTCACATGTGCCACACTTCAATTTATATACACCTGATAATTTATATTTTTTATTTTATTTTGGTTTTATTGTTTTTTATTATATTTTGTAAAGTTTTATTAGTTTTAAATGCCACATTAATGTTCAACTTTTTAAAGTGTTTAGATATTTTATTGGAAATTGGGCCTATGTATGACATTCTGACATATTTCTTTATGTCTATATAGAACAAACTGGTAGACCTTTTATCTCTCGGATAAAGTATCACATGAGAGCATATAACAGAAATTTAGAATATTCAAAATATGCTAACCACCTATTCTAATTTAATCATTGTTTCGATCCAAATTATGAAATTTTACATGTTTGTGATAAAGGTAAGAAGTTGGACCTTTTGGAGGCTGTAGAAATAAATAAATTGAAAAGTAGTAATAAACTGTTAAATTCTCAACTTGATTTGAATGAATCGCCTTTGTTAAATTTAAAAATTTAAATAAATTATTGTTGTATTGTTGCTTAGATCAGTTGATATGTACCATAATAACACAATTCATAATTTGTTAACATGTCTGAAGAAGGTACAGTGTACCGAAACAGCTGTCACTGAATTATATCTTAATAAATCATCATCATCATCACAGTATATTCACGAATTTAGGCCATTTGTTGACCTGTTTCGGCCTCAACAGAAACACCATCCAGAAGTCTTTTGTGTGGACGTCCTGGTCTTCTTCTTCCTGCAGGTTGATATCTTAACATTTGTTTGGGTATTCTGTGATCTTCCATTCGATGAACATGTTGTACCCATCTTGACTTATAATCAGAAATTTTGTTTTCTAAAGATTCCATGTGTAATTCTTCTAAGATGTCTTCATTTTTTTGTGATCTAGTAGTGTGTATCCTTCAGTCCTCTGAAGATATCTCATTTCAGCAGATCTAAGTCTTTGATCTTAATAAATATGAAAATCAAATAAAACTTAAGTTTTATTTTTATTTAATTAATAAATATGGATTTTCATCAAGTAAACACCAACTCAATTGATTATCATACCTTTCAGTTTATGTTTTTTTTAAAGGGAAACTAAAAGTATTGTTTTTTAGAAAATCTGAAAGTCTCAAAGTGGTTCATTTTCAAGTGCACGCAGATTGTATTGTTTAGAGGAGCTCGTGGGGATGTGTTTTGTTTGTTGCAAGTTTTAACAATATTAGATGTTAGGGCAGATACAAAGTTGTTTTATTTAAGTTTAAATTTAGTTTGTATCGAATGCTTTTTGTATAAGTTTGTACAACTGTCTGACGTGATTAATTTTAATGTCAGAATTTACAACTTAAAAGGATAGTAATTTAATTAGCTATAAGTCCTTCCGCGTCTTGTAATTACAGCTTCCATTATCCAATTAAATCTCAACTTCGGATTTTGTTAATTATGAAATACAATCAATGGGAATGATGTCTCCTTCTGTCTCCCGCCAGATGTCTGCACTGTATCGATCTATCTTCGTCACAATCAGCAACCTAACTGAGTTTTAAATAAACTTCCCATTGCACATTTTATTACATATCCTATCATTCCCTGTATATCCTCTCCCTTTTAAGCACTTTTAAGTGTCTTATACTAACCGAACAAGGATTCAGACAAGGATGCGGGATGTCACCAACATTATTCAAGATATATTTAGGAGATGTATTAATGAAATGGAATAAGTTATGTAGGGGAATGGGAATCAACTTTAATGGTCATTTACTGCACAATTTATTATTCGCTGATGACCAGATTATAATAGGACAAGATAAAGAATATACAGAATATATGATTAGAAAGTTGGTACATGCATTTGAGATAGATGGACTGAATATAAATTATATCAAAACAGAATATATGGTATTCGGAGGAAATTCAGAAGACCTACAAATAAATAATATGATAATTAAACGTGTTGAAGAATTTTAAATATCTTGCTTCTATAATAGATAAATCTGGTACTTGTGAATAAGATATTATTAACAGAGTAAAGTGTGCAAGGAAGGCGATTAGATCCCTGAATGGTCTTTTATAGAATATAAATTTGACCAGAATAACAAAAAAAGAGATTATTTTAAACTGACCCAAACCCTCAGGCGGCACTATGGCCCTGGGGTCGACTCAGCCTCTAACGGAAATGAGTACCAGACGCTTGTTCTGGGGTAAAGGCGGCCGTCACGCAGGGCTGACAACCCGGCTGACATAAAGTACCGATTGTCTAGAAAAAGTGGGAGCCTTAACCTCCCACTACCCCAAGGGCCTCCGGGCCTGTTGTGGGATCACTTTACTTTTCCCTCCATGGTATCTTTACCTTGTCGTGGTGGAGTGGCTTGTGTGCTTAAATGATCCTGAGAGCTATGCCGGCGGTAGCATTGCTGCCGATAGGGTTACCCATGCCGGACTGGTCGAAGGTGATAAGCCAGACGAAATAAGTACCTTAGTCGAAAGAGTGACGATCTTTCACCGTAAAAAATACAACCGTCAAGAAATGCGGACATGGGTTCTACTGGGGTAAAATTTTCCGGAGGTCAAATAGTCCCCCATTCGGTTCTCCGGGCGGGGACTACTTCAGGGAACCCATGCCAAAGGCTCAAACACCAGGGACATGTTCCTAGGAACATGGAATGTTAGGACTTTATACAATAGCGGGGCACTAGAGATATTAACGCGGGAATTGGATAAATCGCCCTTGGATATAGTTGCTTTACAGGAAGTTAGGTGGCCAGGAGACGGTAGTCAGGAATCAGGAAGCTTTGCATTATACTATGGGGGTGCAGAAAGACCTGCATTTGGAACGGGTTTTTTAGTCAGAAGGAGGATCCTATCCGCTATCCGAGATATTAAGTTTGTTAGTGATAGGATATCATACATAATTCTAAAGGGTAAACGACATGATTTTATAATTGTAAATGTACATGCCCCCACAGAAGATAAAGATGACAAGATCAAGGATGAGTTCTATGAAGAATTAGAATGCTTATTTGATAGCCTTTCACGATATCATATGAAAATTGTCTTAGGAGATTTTAATGCAAAAGTGGGGCGGGAAGATATATTCAAACCAACAATAGGCAAATTCAGTCTTCATGAAGATAGTAACGACAACGGGGTTAGATTAGTCACATTTGCCACATCAAAGAATCTCATTGTTAAGAGCACAACATTTCAGCATAAGGATATTCATAAATACACCTGGACGTCCCCAGATGGAGAAACTCGGAACCAGATAGATCATGTATTAGTGGATAAACGCTGGCACAGTAGCATCATTGATGTTAGATCAGTTAGAGGGACAGACTGCAATTCGGATCATCATCTGGTCAGAGTGAAAATCAGACAACGGCTATCGCTTATGAGAGGAACAAACGCTAAAGATGATTCTGTAAAATATGAATTAAAAAACTTGAAAAATGATGAAATGCAGCAAGAATACCAAATCAAAATTGCTAATAGATTTGAAGTACTGGAATCTTCAGATGACAATGTGGCAAACGAAGAAGAAACTGATATAAATAAAGAATGGGAGGCTATAAGAGATACTATTAAATTGTCAGCATCAGAAAGCATTGGTTGTTTAAAAAAGAGGCAAAACAAAAAATGGTTTGATGAGGAATGTGCCGACATTGTAAAGAAAAGAAAGCTAGCAAAAATGAAATGGTTACACGAGCCAAATGAGGTAAATTTAGAGCAATTGGGTAGTGTTAGACGGGAAACCACCAAGTTACTAAAGAGTAAAAAGAGGGAATATTTGAGAGAGAAGATTAATGATCTTGAAATGAATGCAAAAAATAGGAACATTAGAGAATTATATCAGGGAATTAGTATAGAGAAGAAAGGGTTTCAGGCTAGAACAAACATAATTCGGAATGAAAATGGGGATATGATTGCAGATTCTAGGAGTATATTAAATAGATGGAAAAGTTACTTTAATCAGCTATTAAATGTACATACAGAACAGGACATTGAGGAGGATAAGTTACAGACAGCAGAAATGCTAGTCGCAGAGCCAAGTGCATTAGAGGTTGAAATGGCGATTGAAAAATTGAAGATGTATAAAGCATCAGGTTCAGATGAGATCCCAGCAGAACTGATAAAATCAGGGGGAGAAAAATTGATGGACAAGATACGCTGTTTGCTTAGTATGATTTGGGAAAAAGAAGCTCTTCCAGATGAATGGAAGGAATCAATTATCGTACCAATTTATAAGAAAGGAGATAAAACTGATTGCAACAACTACAGGGGCATCTCATTACTTTCAACTTCGTACAAAATTCTAACAAATATATTAGTAAGCAGACTTACTCCCTATATTGATGACATTCTAGGAGATCATCAATGTGCATTTAGAAGAAACAGGTCTACAACAGATCAGATTTTTAGTATAAGACAGATTTTAGAAAAGAAATGGGAATATAATGGTACTGTACATCAACTATATGTAGACTTCAAAAAAGCATATGATTCAATTAAGAGGGAGAAGTTATATAGTATCCTGCTGGAGTTCGGAATTCCTAAAAAGTTAGTTAGACTTATACGAATGTGTCTAAATGGCTCAAAGAGTAGGGTGCGTGTAGGCAAACAGTTTTCAGACACTTTTGAAATCCAGAATGGGTTGAAGCAAGGAGATGCACTATCTCCTCTACTATTTAATTTTGTACTAGAGCATGCCATTAAATCTTTAGAGAATGAGGAAGGCTTACAACTGAATGGTATTAATAAGCTGTTAGTTTATGCTGATGATGTAGTACTACTGGCCGATAGCGAGGAGATACTAAAGGCCAACACGCACACACTATTGAGTAACACTAAGAAATTAGGACTGGAAGTAAATATCAGTAAAACTAAATATATGGTCACACGTAGAAATTCATTATATAATGGAAATGGACAGCTAATGACAAATGAGGGAAATTTTGAGGAAGTGGCTGAATTCAAATACCTAGGAACAATAATCACAAATAGGAATGAGATGCACAAAGAAATTAAACATAGGCTCAATTCTGGAAATGCATGCTATTATGCATTGCAGAGACTTTTGATGTCCCAACTCCTTTCAAAAAACGTTAAGCTGAAAATATATAAAACTATTATTCTACCAGTTATATTATATGGGTGCGAAACATGGACTCTTACTTTAAGGGAGGAAAGGAGATTACGAGTATTTGAGAATAAAGTTCTTAGGAAAATTTTTGGACCAAAGAGAGATGAACAGACAGGTGAATGGAGAAGACTACATAACAATGAACTACATGGTCTTTATAGGAAGCCAGATATAATAAGAACAGTTAAGTCTCGTAGACTGCGATGGGCAGGACATGTTGCGCGTATGGGGAATGAAAGACGTGCATGGAAACTTCTTGTAGGAAAGCCAGAAGGAAAACGCCCAGTTGGTAGACCAAGAATGAGGTGGGAGAACAACATTAACTATGATTTGAGGGAAGTAGATTATACAGGGAATGATTGGAAAGCATTAGCTCAGGATAGGGATGTATGGAGAGCTTATGTCCGCGCGGCCATGAACCTACGGGTTCGATAGTGCCAGTGAGTAAGTAAGTAAGTAAGTAAGAAACATGAAAGGATGCAGAAAAGAATCTTGGCGACAGAAATGGATGGATTACGGAGAAGTATGAGAATATCCAGGATACAGCATATTCGAAATACATATATCAGACAAGAAATGGATGCACAGGAAACTGTTATCGATAGGATAACAAAGAGAGCTCTACAGTGGTATGGACATGTGTTGGCCTAAACAGGTGTTGGATTGGATGGACCAGGCAGAAGGAAGAGGGGAAGAAGTAGAAGAACATGGTATGAGGGAATATATGATGCCATGATGAAGAGGGGTATGGAAGATGGGCAATGGGAAGATAGGAATCTCTGGAAAGCAGGAATCAAAGGCGAACTGCTGTAAAGTGGAAAGTCTAAGTACTAAGTATACTAACCGAGCTTGAAAGTGTCACAACCTGTCACAATAGGCTGTTTAAACTTTGAATCACATAAGTTACATGTTCCAAATATCGCCCACGTAAGGAATTCCCACCCATTTCCCGAAATGCAATCTTCCGAATCTAATGACCCGAATGGACAATCCACCGAAAAGCACAAAACCTCATTCTAAATCTACCAACTGGACGTTTTCCATTTGGTTTTCCTACAATAAGTCTCAATGCACCTCTTTCATTCTCCATTCGTGTCACATGTCCTGCCCATCGCAGCTTATAGACTTAACTGTTCTTATTATATCTGGTTTCCTATAAAGACCATGTAGCTCACTGCTATCTAGTATTTTCCATTCATTTCTCTTTAGTTCAAAATTGTTCCTAAGAAGTTTATTCTCAAATAGGCCTACTCGTAATATTTTCTCCTCCCTTGAAGTAAGAGCCCACGTCTCACATCCGTATAAAATAACTGGAAGAATAACAGTTTTATATATTTTTCAGTTTAAAGTTTTTTTTGGCAGAAGTTGGGACGACAAGAATCCTTTTAATTCATCCATCCATAGTAATTCTGCCCGAAGGCAGGTCCTTCACTGCAATCATAGCATTTGCATGCTATACTTGCAGCTTTACTAGGGAATTGTAGGTGTGGTAGCTTCCCGTTGCTTTCCACACCGATGAAGGATGATGATGATGAGATGATAATGATAAGGATGATGATGATGGCCATATGATTTCGGGGACCGTTTGGGCCTTAAAGTTTTCCTGACATTTGTCTTACAGGTGAGGAAAAACCCCGATAAAAACCTCACCCAGAAAAACTGCCCCGACCGGGGATTGAACCCGCGCCCGCTGCGTGACAAAGCAGCACGCTACCTCAATACCACAGCGGTGGACTTTTAATTCATAATAGCATGCATTTTTAGAATTGAGCCTATGTTTAATTTCTTTGTGCATCTCATTATTGTTTGTTATTATTGTCCATATCGAGTATTAGAGAATATAGTTTTTAGGAACATTTTTGGACCAAAGAGAGATGACCTGACAGGTGAATGTAGAAGACTGCATAACAGTGAACCACGTGATCTTTATAGGAAACCAGATATAATGAGAACAGTTAAGTCTCGTAAACTGCGATGGGCAGGACATGTGGCATGAATGGCGAATGAAAGACGTGCATGGGAGCTTCTTGTAGGAAAACCAGAGGGAAAACGCCCAGTTGGTAGACCAAGAATGAAGATGGAGAATAACATTAACTGTGATTTGAGGAAAGTAGATTATACAGGGAATGATTGGAAAACATTAGCTCAGGATAGGGATGTTTGGAGAGCTTATGTCCACGCGGCCATGAACCTACGGATTTTATAGTGCCAGTGAGTTAGTAATAGTTTAACGTATCTTACTGCAAAAATAATGGTATAAAATTAAAATTAATTATTAATTAAATAAAAATAATTTTTATTTGATTTTCATATGTATTAAGATATAATTCAGTGACAGCTGTTTCGGTACACTGTACCTTCTTCAGACATGTTAACAAATTATGGATTGTGTTCCAACTGATCTAAGCAACAATACAAGAATATTTTTTTTTAATTTTTAAATTTAACAAAGGGGATTCATTCAAATCAAGTTGAGAATTTAACAGTTTATTTCTACTTTTCAATTTATTTATTTCTACAGCCTCCAAAAGATCTAACTTCTTACCCTTATTACAAACATGTAAAATTTCAAAATTTGGATCGAAACAATATTTAAATGGGAATAGGTGGTTAGCATATTTTGAATGTTCTAAATTTCTGTTAAATATTGAGCTAAAATACATATGTAACAAAAGACATACACACTCCGTAAACTATAAAATTGGATAATAAATTCGACTCGCTGAGGATTTCCTTGCGTGACGGACTTTTAATACCATTATAAACCTCCTAGTTGTAGGAGTTACTAAACATAAAAATTAAGTTTGCATGTTTTCCTGCTCTTAGAACTCAGCCTTTCAGCCTCTCGTTCTCCTACTTTCCAGGGGTTCAATTGAAAAGTTTTAAGGTGCTCCCTAAATTTGCGAGGCGTGACTACGCATAAACTATCTCCAAGTTTTATACAGCGCCGTTCCTGTTTCTATGTAATTCAATCTCTAACCCTGCGCTTATGAAATAGTGTCACATTTATTTCATCATCATCATCATCTTCAAGGTATGGACCTGTTGGCCCGTTCCGCTCCCCGGTGCACTATATGCTGCAGGTGCAGGTCGTCTTTCCAACGACGTTTTGGTCTTCCTACATTTCTTCGGCCTAGAGGCCTATAATGAAGCAGCTGTTTTGTTAAGCGATTATTTGGCATTATTTGTATATGTTCAAACCAATTACGTTTATTTCTATGTATTCTCTCGTTTATATTATATATTTTTAATTCATCTCTGATATCTTGACTTCTCTTTTGATCTCTTAGAGATACACCTGCAACTGATCTCAGAAATATCATTTCTATTGTCTGAATTTTATTTATGCATATTTATGGAATATTTTTTACAATATGTAAAGTAAAACGTTGGTTTGAGTCCCGATTACGGAATAAAAAGTCTCTTGATATTCAGCTACTAGTTCTCTTGTCGTTGTGGAGTGGCGTGCTTGTTTACATGACCTTGGGAGCTATGCAGGTGGTAGAATTGCTGCCGATAGGGTTACCCATGCCGGACGGTTGAAGGTGATAAGCCAGACGAAAATAGTACCTTGGTCGGAAGAGTGACGATCTTTCACCGTAAAAATACAACCGACAAGAAATGCGGACATGGGTTCAACTGGGGTAAAATTTTCCGGAGGTCAAATAGTCCCGCATTCGGTTCTCCGGGCGGAGATTACTTCAGGAAACCCATGCCAAAGGCTCAAACACAGGGAGATGTTCCTAGGAAAATTTAATGTTAGGACTTTATTCAATAGCGGGGCGCTAAGTATTAACTCGTGAATTAGATAAATCACCCTTGGATATAGTCGCTTTACAGGACGTTAGGTGGCCAGGAGAAGATAGTCAGGAATCTGGAAGATTTCCATTATACGACGGGGGTGCAGAAAGACCTGCATTTGGAACAGGTTTTTTAATCCGAAGGAGGATCCTCTCCGCTATTCGAGATATTAAGTTTGAATGAGGTGGGAGAATAACATTAACAGTGATTTGATATAACTAGATTATACAGGGAATGATTGAAAAATATTAGCTCAGGATAGAGAAATATGGAGAGCTTGTATTCCAGCGGCCATAAACCTAGGGGTCGATAGTACCAGTGAGTTGGTTCTCTCCCCTACAGGGGAGAAGTTCGACCATACTACTAATACTTTAGTAAAACTTGTTTTTTTCGGATATATGTCATTGTGTGGCCAGGGTTCAGCGTTCCACCTCAATTGTGACAGATCTACAGGGAAACCAAGGTTGGGCTAGGAAAGGAAAATTCAGTAAATTTTGCTAAGAGGCCCTTTTTATTCAGGCTAAAGTATCGCTTACAACCCTTAACATTTTCATGAGCTCTGGCCCCACGGCTTTAAAGTCCCTCCTGGCGGAATTACTCCATGGATTTTTATGCTTCACATCCATATAATGATAATTGGTTGAAGAACAGCTTTATGTATTTTTATTTACAGTCTTCGATGGAATTGGGACCACAAGAATCCCTACAACACATAACATGCATTTTCAGAATTGAGTCTATGTTTAATTACTCCATCTATCTATCTTCGGTCCACCGCTGTGGTCTCGAGGTAGCGTGCGGCCTTGTCACGCAGCGGGCCCGGGTTCGATCCCCGGTCGGGGCAGTTTTTCTAGTTGAGGTTTATATCGGGGTTTTTCCTCACCTGTAAGGCAAATGTCAGGAAAACTTTAAGGCCCAAACGGTCCCCGAAATCATATGTCCATCATCATCATCATCCTTGCCATTATCATCATCATCATCATCATCCTTCACCGATGTGGAAAGCAACGGGACGCTATCACACCTACAATTCCCTAGTAAAGCTGCAAGCATAGCATGAAAATGCTACGATTGCAGTGAAGGACCTGCCTTCGGGCAGAATTACTATGGATGGATCTATCTTCGGGTTTTTACAGCTGCTGCCGTCTTCCCGTGCCAAACCTCCAAAGCCTACGATCTTGGGCATCTTCAATGCTTAGCTCTCTTGCTTGCATTACTATCTTCATGATTTCCTTCCATGTTAACTTCGGTCTCCCTCTCTTCCTCCTTCTGGTCGGATGCCATTCATATAGTTGCTTTGGCCATCGCTCATCTTCCATTCTTAAAACATGTCCTAACCACTTTAATTCCTTCTCCTCAGTTCTTTCAATTATGCTTTCTTCTGCTTCCATTATGTTTGTGATTTCCTTATCTGTGACATGTTCTAATTTTGACTTTCTGGCACTTCTGCCTAAATAATCCATTTCTAGAGCTATTAGTATATTCTTGTATTACTTATTGATTGTCCATACCTCAGTTCCATACACTGCAATAGATTCCACCAATGTTTTACCAATATATATTTTTTGTCTTTCCAAATATGCTTATCCCACCATATGGAATGTAAACGATGATCATTATTTTTGCTACTCAATTCAATTCTATGTTTTATGTTCTCTTTGCCTATACCTTCAATGTTATCCAGAATTATTCCCAAATATTTAGTTTGTTTTCCTTGCCTTTATTTGGATTCCTTCCTCCCGATGGTACATTTTCTCTTTCATTGCTGATTTATTTCCAGATATTCTTTTTTTTGTAAATTTACTGTGAGACCCCAGCATTCATGTGTGTTTTTCACACAAACCTTTTTAAATTAACGTTCTGTATCATTTGGCTACACTGTTCTAAATTCTGGGTTTTCAACAGTAACACATGTTTGAGGGAGCCGCCGTTGGTGACAGCGGAGCACTTAAATTCACATTCAGAACTTGTTTGTTACTTTTAATGAGGCTCATTTGTACGATCGTGGGCCCTCAAGGCGTGGTGTGCGGTGGCGGGGGTGTCAAAACAGCAATTCGTATGCAGCGGTGTAAATAGTTAGACTTCTTGAATTGAAATTGCAATTTCTAACCGTGTGTATTTAAACTTTGTTCCTTAGATCCAGTAATAACTCTCTCCGTTGTCTTTTTAAAATAATAGTAGTGGAACTAACTGAGTGGCAATATTGAACCTGGAAGTTCATGGCCACGCAGTCATACGCTCTCCATACATCTCTATCCTGAGATAATGGTTTGCAATCCTCAATTTGAAGTCTTATTCTTCTCTTCTACTGACAAGGTTTAAGGCTATGCAGCCTGTTCCGGCGAAGTTAAAAGTGGAGTCCATCTTCTACGTGGTCCGGCCAACATCTCTTGTTCCTCTGGGATTATACAGGAAGGTTCTTTTTGGGTATTCTTTCGTTGTTCATTCTCATTAAGTGTTCTTATTATTTTCGCTGATTTTTATCTTCAATTTTATATATATTTAATTCTTCTCGTATAGTTTTCATTCCTTATTCTATCCGCTCTTGGCATCCTTTCACATTACGTAAAAACAGCATTTCTGCAGTCTGTATCCTGCTTTTATCCCTTGATTTCATAATCCAATTTTCACTTCCATACAACAACAAAGGAACAGTCATTGTTTTATATAATTTAAGTTTGGTATCTTTCCTTGTTTTCCGACCTAAGTTTCTTTTTTATGTTCCACAAATAGCCTGAAATTTATTTACTTTATTTTCTATATCTTTATTTTCTCTATAAGTTATATCACATCCTAAATATTGGAAATGTGATACTTGTTCTATTATTTTGTTATCCAGTACAATTGAAGTAATTATTATTATTATCATCATCATCACTCCTGCAGGAATTAGGCAATTGCCCGTTCCGACTTCATAATGCATCAGCCCAACGTCTTCTAGGTCTTCCAACATCACGTCTTCCTCTTGCTTGATAATTTCTTGCTATTCAATGGATATCTCTCCTTACTCATTCCATCCATATGATCAATCCATTTTCTGTCTATATTCGTGACCTTATCCAATAAAGGCTGTACTTCCAATTCTTCTCTTATATCCTCATTCTTATTCTATCAAGTCTTGTACATCCTTTTACTTGTCTTAGGAACCTCATCTCCGCCGTCTGTATTCTATCCTTCTGTATTTTCACTGGAGCCCAAGTTTCACATCCATACAATATTGTGGGAACGCCATAACATTATCCATTTTTATCTTTGTTTCTTTCTAATTTTATTTTTGAATGTTTCTGTATTGTCCACACACCGTCTGAAAATTTATTATTTTGGAGTCAATATCTGCTTTCCACATTGTAGCCAACATCACAGCCCAAAGGATGGTTGAACGTGACACCGGTGTGCTATACGTGGAGGGTGAAAATGTGAAGGAGAGGAGGAGGAGGAGGAGGAGGAGGAGGGGCGGAGGAGGCGAGGAGCAGCAGAGGAGGGAGGAGCAGGATGCAGGAGGAGGAGGAGGAGCAGGAGGAGGAGCAGGAGCAGGAGGAGGAGGAGTAGGGAGCAGGAGGAGGAGGAGGAGCAGGAGGAGGAGGAGGAGGAGGAGGAGGAGAGAGGAGGTAGGAGGTAGCGGAGGAGGGAGGAGCAGGAGCAGGAGGAGGAGGCGGAGGAGGCGGAGGAGGAGCAGGAGCAGGCGGAGGAGCAGGAGGAGTGTAGGAGGAGGAGAGGAGGAGGAGGAGACGGAGTAGGCAGGAGGGAGGAGGAGATGGAGGAGGAGGCGAGAGGGTAGGAGGAGCAAGGAGGAGGAGGGGAGCAGGAGGAGGAGGTGGAGGAGGAGCGGAGGAGGAGGAGGAGGAGGAGGAGGAGGGCAGGAGGAGGGAGGAGGAGGAGCAGGAGGCGGGAGGAGGAGGAGGAGGGGAGGAGGGGAGGGGGCGGATGAGGAGCAGGAAGTAGGAGAGGAGAGGAGGAGAGGAGGAGGAGGGAGGAGGAGAGGAGGAGGAGGAGAAGGAGGAGGAGAAGGGGAGGAGGAGGAGGAGTAGGAGGAGAGGAGGAGAGGAGGAGGAGAGAGGAGAGGAAGGAGGAGGGAGGAGGATCAGGAGGAGGATGGAGGAGGAGGGGAGGAGGGGGAGGAGTGAGGCGGGGGAGGAGGAGGCGGAGGAGAGGAGGAGGAGCAGGAGGGGAGTAGGAGGAGGAGGAGGAGGAGGAGGAGGAGCGGGAGGAGGGGCGGAGAGGGGGAGGAGAGGAGGAGGAGCAGGAGGAGGAGCAGGAGTAGGAGGATGGAGAGGAGGAGGAGGAGGAGCGAGAGGAGGAGGAGGAGGAGGAGAGGAGGAGGAGGAGGAGCATGAGGAGGAGCAGGAGGAGGGGAGGAGGAGCAGGAGGAGGGAAGGAGGAGGAGGAGGAGGAGGGGAGGAGGAGGAAGGAGGAGGAGGAGGAGTAGGAGGGGAGGAGCAGGAGGAGGAGCAGAGGAGGGGGAGAAGGAGGAGAGGAGGAGGATGAGCAGGAAGGAGGAGCAGGAGGAGGAGGAGGAGAAGCAGGAGGGGAGGAGGAGGAGGGAGAGGAGGCGCAGGAGAGGAGGAGGAGGAGGAGGAGCGGAGGAGGGGGAGGAGGGCGGAGGCGGAGGAGCAGGAGGAGGAGCAGGAGAGGAGGAGGAGGAGGAGGAGGCGGAGGAGGGGGGCGCAGGAGGTAGGAGGAGGAGCAGGAGGCGGGGAGGAGGAGGAGGAGAAGGAGCAGGGGAGTGCAGGAGGAGGAGGAGGTAGAGGATGGAGGAGGAGCAGGAGGATGGAGGAGGGCAGGATGAGGAGGAGGCGGAGGCGTAGAGGAGAGGAGGAGGAGCAGGAGGAGAGCAGTAGGAGGGGGAGGAGGGAGCGGAGGAGAGGGCAGGAGGAGGGAGGGAGGAGGAGGGGGAGGAGGAGGGAGCAGGAGCCGGGGAGGAGCAGGAGAGGAGGAGCCGGCGGAGAGGGAGCAGGAGGAGGAGCATGAGGAGGAGGAGCAGGAGGAGGAGGAGAGGAGGAGGAGCAGGAGGGAGGAGGAGCAGGAGGAGGAGCATGAGCAGGAGAGGAGGAGGAGGAGGAGGAGGAGGAGGAGCAGGAGGCAGGAGGCGGAGGAGGAGCAGGAGGCGGAGGACAAGAGGGGCAGCGGAGGCTGGGAGAGGAGGAGGAGGAGGAGGAGGCGAGTCGGAGCAGGAGGAGGAGCAGGAGGAGGAGGAGGAGGAGGAGGAGGAGGAGGAGGAGGAGGGGGAGGAGGAGGAGCATGAGCAGGTGGCGGAGCTGGGAGGAGGAGGAGGAGGAGGGGCGGAGGAGCAGGAGGAGAGAGAGCTAAGGAGGAGGAGCAGGAGGAGGAAGCAGGAGGGGAGAGGAGGAGGAGGTGGGAGAGAGCAGGAGGAGGAGGAGGATGGGAGAGGAGGGAGAGGAGGAGCAGAGGAGGAGGAGGGGCAGGAGAGAGCAGAGAGGGAGGAGCAGAGGAGGGCAGGAGGGGAGGAGGAGCAGGAGGAGGAGCCGGAGGCGGAGGAGGAGAGGCGGAGGAGCGGGAGAGGAGAGGAGCAGGGGAGAGGAGCAGGAGGAGAGCATGAGCAGGAGGAGGCGGAGAGGGGGAGGAGAAGGAGGAGGAGGAGGAGGAGGAGGGGAGGAGCAGGGGAGGAGCGGGAGAGGAGGAGAGTAGGAGAGGAGGAGGGGAGGAGAGGAGGAGCAGGAGGGGAGAGGAGGAGGAGGAGGAGGAGGCGGGGCCGGAGGAGGAGAAGGAGGAGGATGAGGAGGAGGAGGAGAGGGTCAGGAGGTAGGAGGAGGAGCATGAGGAGGCGCAGGTCGGAGGAGAGGCGGGAGGGGAGGGAGGAGGCGGAGGAGGAGAAGGAGGGAGGAGGAGGAGAGGAGGAGGAGGAGGAGGAGGAGGAGGAGGAGGGAGCAGGGAGGAGGAGGAGGAGGCGGGAGGAGGAGCAGGAGGAGGGGGGAGGAGAGGAGGAGTAGGCGCAGGAGGAGGGGAGCAGGAGAGGAGCAGGAGGAGAGGAGGAGCAGGAGAGGAGGAGGAGGAGGAGGGGAGGAGGAGGAGAGGAGGAGGGGAGGAGCAGGGGAGGAGGAGGAGGCGGAGAGGATGAGAGGAGGAGCCGGCGGAGAGGAGAGGAGGAGGAGGAGGCGGATGAGGAGGAAGCAGAGGAGGAGGAGGAGGGAGGGGAGGAGAGGAGGCAGGAGGAGGGAGGAGGAGGAGGAGCGGAGGAGGAGGAGGAGGAGGGGAGGAGGACTATGAGGAGGAGTAGGAGGAAGAGGAGGGGAGGAGGAGGAGCAGAGGAGAGGAGGAGGAGGAGGAGAAGTAGGAGTAGGAGGAGGAGGAGGGAGGGGGTAGGAGGAGGCAGGAGAGGAGGCGGAGGAGGAGGAGGATGGAGGAGCAGGAGGAGAGAGGAGGAGGATGCAGGAGAGGAGGAGGAGCGGAGGAGGACAGGAGGAGGAGGAGAGGAGGAGGAGGAGGAGTAGAGGAGGATGAGGTAGGAGGAGGAGGACAGGAGGAGGGAGGAGGAGGAGGGGAGGAGGAGGAGGAGGAGGAGGAGGAGGGGAGCAGGAGGAGGAGCAGGCGGAGGAGGAGAGGAGGAGGAGGAGGAGGAGGAGGGCGGAGGAGGAGGGAGAGGAGGAGGAGGGAGGAGGAGGAGAGGGAGGAGGAGGAGGAGAGCAGGGGAGTAGCAGGAGGAGGAGGAGGAGGAGGAGGAGGAAGGAGGATGAGGATGAGGAGGAGGAGGAGGGGGAGGAGGAGGAGGAGGGAGGAGGAGGCAAGGGGAGAGGAGAGGAGGGGTAGAGGAGGAGGAGAGGGGAGGGGAGGAGGAGGAGCAGGAGCAGGAGCAGGAGGGGAGCGGCGGAGGAGGACGCGGAGGAGAGGAGGAGGAGGAGGTAGCAGAGGAGGAGGAGAGGAGCAGGAGATGAGGAGGAGGAGGGAGGAGGAGAGGAGGAGGAGGAGGAGGGGAGAGGAGGAGGATGAGGAGGAGGAGAGGAGGAGGAGAGGAGAGGAGGAGGGGAGGAGTAGGGGGAGGAGGAGGAGGAGAGGAGGAGAGGAGGAGGGAGGGCAGAGGAGGGGAGGAGGAGGAGGCAGAGGAGGCGGAGAGGAGGAGGAGGAGGAGCGGAGGAGGAGGAGAAGAGTAGGAGGAGGGGGAGGTAGGAGGAGGAAGGAGGAAGAGTAGGAGGGAGAGCGGAGGCGGAGGAGGAGGAGGAGGAGTCAGGAGGAGGGCGAGGAGGAGGAGGAGGAGGAGGAGGAGGAGAGGAAGAGGAGGCGGAGGAGGGGAGGAGAGTAGAGGAGGATGAGGAGGGAGGAGGAGAGGAGAGGAGAGGAGAGGAGGAGGAGAGGAGGAGAGGAGGATGGGCAGGGAGGAGGAGGAGGAGGAGCGAGGAGGAGATAGGAGGGGAGTGGGGCAGGAGGAGGAGCAGGAGGAGGAGGAGGCGGAGGAGGAGGAGAGCAGGGCAGATGAGGAGCAGGAGGAGGAGGAGCAGGAGGAGGAGGATGGCAGGGAGGAGGAGCAGGATAGGAGGAGGAGGAGGAGGAGGAGGAGGAGAGGAAGGGTGGAGAGGAGAGAGAGGAGAGGAGAGGAGAGGAGGGAGAGGAGAGGAGAGGAGAGGAGAGGAGAGGAGAGGAGAGGAGAGGGAGAGAGGAGAGGAGAGAGGAGAGAGGAGGAAGAGGAGAAGAGGAGAAGAGGAGGAAGAGGAGAGAGGAGGAGGAGAGAGGAAGAGGAAGGAGGAGGAGGAGAGGAGGGGAGGAGGAGGAGGTGAAGGAGGGGAAGGAGGGAGGAGGATGGGGAGGATTAGGTATTAGTTTAATTATTTTAATTATTATATTATATTATTATTATTATTTATTATTATTATCATCATCGTTATTATTATTTTATCATCGTTATTATTATTAGGATCATCGTTATTATTAATATATCATCGTTATATTATTATTTTATCATTATAATTATTATTATCATTATTATTTCAGTATCAATTTTTTTTCATTTTTTTCAGATGCACATTACAGTAGTAATATAAATGCAAACATAAACAAAATAACATCAGGATAAAATAACATTACATAACTCACATATTTGGTTTGTTTACATTGTTTTTTTTTAATTCGCACTTGTAAATCATCATTTTCGTACACTATGTTTTATCTACTTTTTAAAAGGTCTTAATAGTTGGGTATAGGTCTTTCTCAGTCACAGCCATTGCCTCCTTCTTTGCTGATTTCGATTTTCAACTCATTTCTAAGATTGCTGCTTGCAAATTCACAATTATAAAGGAGATGTTCTACATTTTGAATTGCCTTTTCTACATGGGACAGGTTGCGTTGTTGAATATTCCAATACGATAAAGATTGTGATTTATTTTTTCCAGGACCAGGGACCAGGGCAGAAAAGGCGGAGGGAGGGCACAGGGAAGGGGGAAGCGGCGCGACGGAGGGGAAGAACTTCTGACAGAGAGGAGAGGAGTAGACAAAAGGGGAGGAGGAGGAGGTAGAAGGAGGAGGAGGAGGAGGAGGAAGAGGAGAGGAGAAGGAGGAGGAGAGAAGGAGGGAGGAGGAGGAGGAGGGAGGAGGAGGAGAGGAAGGAGCAGAGGAGGAGAGGAGAGGAGGAGGAGGAGGAGGAGAGGAGTGGAGGAGGAGGAGGAGAGGAGGAGATTAGGAGTAGGAGCAGGAGGAGGAGGTAGGAGGAGGAGCGGGGGGAGGAGGAGGAGGAGGAGAGGAGAGGAGAGGGGAGAAGGGGAGGAGGAGGAGGAGGAGGAGCAGGGCGGAGGAGTAGGAGGAGGAGGAGGAGAGGAGGAGGAGAGGGAGAGGGGGAGGGAGGAGGAGGAGAGAGAGAGGACGAGGGAGGAGAGGAGGAGGAGGAGAGGAGGAGGAGGAGGGCGGGAGGAGGGCAGGAGGGGGAGGAGGAGGAGAGGAGGAGGAGGAAGAGGAGGAGGAGGAGTAAGAGGAGGAGTAGGAGGAAGAGAGGAGAGGAGGAGGAAATGAGGAGGAGGAGAGGAGGATAGAGGAGAGGAGGAGGAGGATGAGGAGAGGAGGAGGAGGAGGAGCGAGCGAGGAGGAGGAGTAGACGGAGTGTAGGAGAGCAGAGGAGGAGGAGGGGGAGCAGAGTATGAGTGGAGGAGGAGGGTAGGCGGAGTAGGAGGAGCAGGAGGAGGAGGAGGAAGGGGAGGAGGAGGAGGAGGAGGAGCAGGAGGGGAGGAGGAGAGGATAGGAGAGAGCAGGAGGAGAGGAGAGGAGGAGAGGAGGGAGGAGGGGAGGAGTAGCATGGAGGAGCTGACATAGAGGAGCAGGATGAGGAGTAGCAGGAGAAGAGCAGGAGCAGGAGGAGGGCAGGAGGAGGAGGAGGAGGGAGGCGGAGTAGAGGAGGAGGAGGAGGAGGAGC